>JBBBDQ010002539.1:0-10000 GCA_037127315.1 Ascarosepion bandense
TGTTGACTTCATCATTGCTGATATGTTCAGCCTCTGCTATCCTCAGAATCCTTCTGTAGAACCACATTTCTGTTGTTTCAATTCACTTCTTCATCTGTGTTGACTTCATCATTGCTCATATGTTCAGTCTCTGGTATCTTCAGCATCCTTCTGTAGAACCACATTTCTGTTGTTTCAAGTCTCTTCTTCATCTGTGTTGACTTCATCATTGCTGATATGTTCAGCCTCTGCTATCCTCAGAATCCTTCTGTAGAACCACATTTCTGTTGTTTCAATTCACTTCTTCATCTGTGTTGACTTCATCATTGCTCATATGTTCAGTCTCTGGTATCTTCAGCATCCTTCTGTAGAACCACATTTCTGTTGTTTCAAGTCTCTTCTTCATCTGTGTTGACTTCATCATTGCTGATATGTTCAGCCTCTGCTATCCTCAGAATCCTTCTGTAGAACCACATTTCTGTTGTTTCAAGTCACTTCTTCATCTGTGTTGACTTCATCATTGCTCATATGTTCAGTCTCTGCTATCCTCAACATCCTTCTGTAGAACCACATTTCTGTTGTTTCAAGTCTCTTCTTCATCTGTGTTGACTTCATCATTGCTCATATGTTCAGTCTCTGGTATCCTCAGCATCCTTCTGTAGAACCACATTTCTGTTGTTTCAAGACTCTTCTTCATCTGTGTTGACTTCATCATTGCTCATATGTTCAGGCACTGGTATCTTCAGCATCCTTCTGTAGAACTACATTTCTGTTGTTTCAAGTCTCTTCTTCACTCTTCTTCATCTGTGTTGACTTCATCATTGCTCATATGTTCTGTCCATGGTATCCTCAGAATCCTTCTCTAGAACCACATTTCTGTTGTTTCATGTCTCTTCTTCATCTGTGTTGACTTCATCATTACTCATATGTTCTGTCCATGGTATCCTCAGCATCCTTCTGTCGAACTACATTTCTGTTGTTTCAAGTCTCTTCTTCATCTGTGTTGACTTCATCATTACTCATATGTTCTGTCCATGGTATCCGCAGCATCCTTCTGTAGAACTACATTTCTGTTGTTTGAAGACTTCTCTTTCTCTTTGAGGAGATCATCAAGCAGGAGGACACATCATCTACTAGTTTTGTACTCTTTTTCTGTTTTATTATTTCTTATAATTCCCCTTAGCTTTTTGCATGACTTAAACTTTAACAAAAATTTCATACAATATTTTTTTGCAGATGTTGCCTAAATAATAAGAAAAATTCTAATAAAACATTTTGTAAAAAAATAATTAAAACTAAAAATTGAAATTAATATATCTTGAAAAAATTGGTTAACATTTTTTTTATTAACAAATCTGGTCAATAAATTATCTTCTTTGAAGTCCTACTTTACCTTTACTTTAAAAACCCAATTTCTATAGATTCTTGAAAAAGGTAGAGAACAAAGTTTTCATACCTACATGATAAGTCCATGCTTTGTCATGTGTCCTTTGATTTTTTTAAATTTTTCCTGTCTGTTTTTGTTTTTTCATGAGCCACATAACAAAACCCATCATCTGAATCCTGATGAATAGAGTGATAAGCAAAATCAGGCCAGAGATAAAACAAGAACAGTGTGGGTTTGTCAAAGACACTGGAACAAGGAATGCCATATTTTTAATTCAGATGCTATCCAAAAGGGCAATACAAATGAGAAAGGACGTGTATCTATGTTTTATTGATCATAGGAAGGTGTTCAACAAAGTACGCCACAAAGAATTGTTAGAAATGCTTAGCAATCTTGACATATTTGGTAAAGACATTAGAGTAATCAAGAATTTCTACTGGCAGCAAACTGCTTGCATACAGAGAAGAAACAAAGATAGAAAGAGGCGTAAGACAAAGATCTGTCTTTTCACCAGATCTATTCAACTTGTACAGTGAGACTATTCTGAGGACTCTAGAAGTTATACCAGGATTCGCCATCAAAGGCCACAATCTGAACAACATAAGGTACACAAATGATACAGTGCTGATAGCAAACACAGAAAGGAAACTACAAGACAAAAGAAGAAGAGTGACAGAAGAGAGTGACAAGAAAGGACTATAAATAAACTGCATTAAAATCAAATGCATGGTCATCAGCGAAAAGAGCAGCTCAAAATACCAAATACAGGTGGGAGGATACTAAAATCAAGCAGGTACAAAATGTAAATACCTGGGAAGTGTTCTAACAGAAGATGGAAAGTCGACACAGAGATCCAAAGGCAAACTGGCATGGCAAAAAACACATTCCAGAGGCTGAGTCAAGTATTAAGAGACAGGAAAATTTCACTAAAAACAAAGAAAAGAGTAATGGATTGCTATGTGATGTCAGTTCTTCAATATGGCAGTGAATGCTGGACAATTTCAACAAGATGAAGAAAAAGCTTGAAGCAACTGAAATGTAGTTCTACAGAAGGATGCTGTGGATATCATGTATCAAGCATGTGAACAATGATAAGATTTTGGAAAGGATGGAAATGAAAAAGAAATTAATACTGAGCACCAGGAAAAGACAGCTGATGTTTTTGAGACATACAGTGAAGAAGGAGGGCTTGGAGAATCTGATACTAACAAGAGAGATAGAGGTTAATGAAAGACAGTAGAAAGTAGTGGGTAACATACTTGATGAGCCTGAGCAGGTTATTGACATAGTGGGGGTTGGGTGGTGTAATAGAAGAAAGAGTGCTAAGACCCACCAGGGAGAGGGAGGCATGGAAGGACATGGTTGCCTACATCTTGAAAGGACATGGCACATAGAAGAAGTTATATTAGGAACAGTTTAGAAATGAAAAGCTGGGTCGCAAGTAGTCATATTAAGAATAATTTAGAAATGAAAAGCTGGGTCGCAAGTAGTCATATTAAGAATAGTTTAGAAATGAAAAGCTGGGTCGCAAGTAGTCATATTGAGAATAATTTAGAAATGAAAAGCTGGGTCGCAAGTAGTCATATTAAGAATAATTTAGAAATGAAAAGCTGGGTCGCAAGTAGTCATATTAAGAACAGTTTAGAAATGAAAAGCTGGGTCGCAAGTAGTCATATTAAGAACAGTTTAGAAATGAAAAGCTGGGTCGCAAGTAGTCATATTAAGAACAGTTTAGAAATGAAAAGCTGGGTCGCAAGCAGTAATATTAAGAATAGTTTAGAAATGAAAAGCTGGGTCGCAAGTAGTCATATTAAGAACAGTTTAGAAATGAAAAGCTGGGTCGCAAGTAGTCATATTAAGAATAGTTGAGAATTGAAAAGCTGGGTCGCAAGTAGTCATATTAAGAATAGTTTAGAAATGAAAAGCTGGGTCGCAAGTAGTCATATTAAGAATAGTTTAGAAATGAAAAGCTGGGTCGCAAGTTGTCATATTAAGAATAGTTTAGAAATGAAAAGCTGGGTTAGCAAGTAGTCATATGAAGAATAGTTTAGAAATGAAAAGCTGGGTCGCAAGTAGACCTATTAAGAATAGTTTAGAAATGAAAAGCTGGGTCGCAAGTAGTCATATTAAGAATAGTTTAGAAATGAAAAGCTGGGTCGCAAGTAGTCATATTAAGAATAGTTTAGAAATGAAAAGCTGGGTCGCAAGTAGTCATATTAAGAACAGTTTAGAAATGAAAAGCTGAGTCGCAAGTAGTCATATTAAGATTAGTTTAGAAATGAAAAGCTGGGTCGCAAGTAGTCATATTAAGAATAGTTTAGAAATGAAAAGCTGCGTCGCAAGTAGTCATATTAAGAACAGTTTAGAAATGAAAAGCTGGGTCGCAAGTAGTCATATTAAGAATAGTTTAGAAATGAAAAGCTGGGTCGCAAGTAGTCATATTAAGAATAGTTTAGAAATGAAAGGCTGGTCGCAGGTAGTCATATTAAGAATAGTTTAGAAATGAAAAGATGGGTCGCAAGTAGTCATATTAAGAATAGTATAGAAATGAAAAGCTGGGTCGCAAGTAGTCATATTAAGAATAGTTTAGAAATGAAAAGCTAGGTCGCAAGTAGTCATATTAAAAACAGTTTAGAAATGAAAAGCTGGGTCGCAAGTAGTCATATTAAGAACAGTTTAGAAATGAAAAGCTGGGTCGCAAGTAGTCATATTAAGAATAGTTTAGAAATGAAAAGCTGGGTCGTAAGTAGTCATATTAAGAACAGTTTAGAAATGAAAAGCTGGGTCGCAAGTAGTCATATTAAGAATAGTTTAGAAATGAAAAGCTGGGTTAGCAAGTAGTCATATTAAGAATAGTTTAGAAATGAAAAGCTGAGTCGCAAGTAGTCATATTAAGAACAGTTTAGAAGGAAATGAGAAAACCTGGGTCGCAAGTAGTCATATTAAGAATAATTTAGAAATGAAAAGCTGGGTCGCAAGTAGTCATATTAGATTAGTTTAGTAATGAAAAGCTGGGTCGCAAGTAGTCATATTAAGAATAGTTTAGAAATGAAAAGCTGCGTCGCAAGTAGTCATATTAAGAACAGTTTAGAAATGAAAACCTGGGTCGCAAGTAGTCATATTAGAATAGTTTAGAAATGAAAAGCTGGGTTAGCAAGTAGTCATATGAAGAATAGTTTAGAAATGAAAAGCTGGGTCGCAAGTAGACCTATTAAGAAAAGTTTAGAAATGAAAAGCTGGATCGCAAGTAGTCATATTAAGAATAGTTTAGAAATGAAAAGCTGGGTCGCAAGTAGTCATATTAAGAATAGTTTAGAAATGAAAAGATGGGTCGCAAGTAGTCATATTAAGAACAGTTTAGAAATGAAAGGCTGGTCGCAGGTAGTCATATTTAGAATAGTTTAGAAATGAAAAGATGGGTCGCAAGTAGTCATATTAAGAATAGTTTAGAAATGAAAAGCTGGATCGCAAGTAGTCATATTAAGAATAGTTTTGAAATGAAAAGCTAGGTCACTAGTAGTCATATTAAAAACAGTTTAGAAATGAAAAGCTGGGTCGCAAGTAGTCATATTAAGAACGGTTTAGAAATGAAAAGCTGGGTCATAGTAGTCATATTAAGAACAGTTTAGAAATGAAAAGCTGGGTCGCAAGTAGTCATATTAAGATTAGTTTTAGAAATGAAAAGCTGGGTCGCAAGTAGTCATATTAAGAATAGTTTAGAAATGAAAAGCTGCGTCGCAAGTAGTCATATTAAGAATAGTTTAGAAATGAAAAGCTGGGTCGCAAGTTGTCATATTAAGAATAGTTTAGAAATGAAAAGCTGGGTTAGCAAGTAGTCATATGAAGAATAGTTTAGAAATGAAAAGCTGGGTCGCAAGTAGACCTATTAAGAATAGTTTAGAAATGAAAAGCTGGGTCGCAAGTAGTCATATTAAGAATAGTTTAGAAATGAAAAGCTGGGTCGCAAGTAGTCATATTAAGAATAGTTTAGAAATGAAAAGCTGCGTCGCAAGTAGTCATATTAAGAACAGTTTAGAAATGAAAGCTGGGTCTCAAGTAGTCATATTAAGAATAGTTTAGAAATGAAAAGCTGGGTTAGCAAGTAGTCATATGAAGAATAGTTTAAATGAAAAGCTGGGTCGCAAGTAGACCTATTAAGAATAGTTTAGAAATGAAAAGCTGGGTCATAATTAGTCATATTAAGAATAGTTTAGAAATGAAAGCTGGGTCGCAAGTAGTCATATTAAGAATAGTTTAGAAATGAAAAGCTGGGTCTGAAAGTAGTCATATTAAGAATAGTTTAGAAATGAAAAGCTGGGTCGCAAGTAGTCTATATTAAGAATAGTTTAGAAATGAAAAGCTGGGTCGCAAGTAGTCATATTAAGAATAGTTTAGAAATGAAAAGATGGGTCGCAATGATCATATTAAGAATAGTTTAGAAATGAAAGGCTGGTCGCAGGTAGTCATATTTAGAATAGTTTAGAAATGAAAAGATGGGTCGCAAGTAGTCATATTAAGAATAGTTTAGAAATGAAAAGCTGGGTCGCAAGTGGTCATATTAAGAATAGTTTAGAAATGAAAAGCTAGGTCGCAAGTAGTCATATTAAAAACAGTTTAGAAATGAAAAGCTGGGTCGCAAGTAGTCATATTAAGAACAGTTTAGAAATGAAAAGCTTGGTCGCAAGTAGTCATATTAAGAACAGTTTAGAAATGAAAAGCTGTGTCGCAAGTAGTCATATTAAGAACAGTTTAGAAATGAAAAGCTGGATCGCAAGTAGTCATATTAAAGATAGTTTAGAAATGAAAAGCTGGGTCGCAAGTAGTCATATTAAGAATAGTTTAGAAATGAAAAGATGGGTCATAGTAGTCATATTAAGAATAGTTTAGAAATGAAAAGCTGCGTCGCAAGTAGTCATATTGAAATAGTTTAGAAATGAAAAGCTGGGGTCGCAAGTTGTCATATTAGTAAGAATAGTTTAGAAATGAAAAGCTGGGTTGTAGTAGTGTATGAAGAATAGTTTAGAAATGAAAGCTAGGTCGCAAGTAGACCTATTAAGAATAATTTGAAATGAAAAGCTGGTGCATAGTAGTCATATTAAGAATAGTTTAGAAATGAAAAACTGGGTCGCAAGTAGTCATATTAAGAATAGTTTAGAAATGAAAAGCTGGGTCGTAGTAGTCATATTAAGAACAGTTTAGAAATGAAAAGCTGGGTCACAGTAGTCATATTAAGGAATAATTTAGAAATGAAAAGCTGGGTCGCAAGTAGTCATATTAAGATTAATTTAGAAATGAAAAACTGGGTCATAGTAGTCATATTAAGAATAGTTTAGAAATGAAAAGCTGCGTCGCAAGTAGTCATATTAAGAACAGTTTAGAAATGAAAAGCTGGGTCGCAAGTAGTCATATTAAGAATAGTTTAGAAATGAAAAGCTGGGTTAGCAAGTAGTCATATGAAGAATAGTTTAGAAATGAAAAGTGGGTCGCAAAAGACCTATTAAGAATGTTTAGAAATGAAAAGCTGGGTGCAAGTAGTCATATTAAGAATAGTTTAGAAATGAAAAGCTGGGTCGCAAGTAGTCATATTAAGAATAGTTTAGAAATGAAAAGCTGGGTCGCAAGTAGTCATATTAAGAATAGTTTAGAAATGAAAAGCTGGGTCGCAAGTAGTCATATTAAGAATAGTTTAGAAATGAAAAGCTGGGTCGCAAGTAGTCATATTAAGAATGTTTAGAAATGAAAAGATGGGTCAGTCATATTAAGAATAGTTTAGAAATGAAAGGCTGGTCGCAGGTAGTCATATTAAGAATAGTTTAGAAATGAAAAGATGGGTCGCAAGTAGTCATATTAAGAATAGTTTAGAAATGAAAAGCTGGGTCGCAAGTAGTCATATTAAGAATAGTTTAGAAATGAAAAGCTAGGTCGCAAGTAGTCATATTAAAAACAGTTTAGAAATGAAAAGCTGGGTCGCAAGTAGTCATATTAAGAACAGTTTAGAAATGAAAAGCTGGGTCGCAAGTAGTCATAATAAGAACAGTTTAGAAATGAAAAGCTGTGTCGCAAGTAGTCATATTAAGAACAGTTTAGAAATGAAAAGCTGGATCGCAAGTAGTCATATTAAGAATATTTTAGAAATGAAATGCTGGGTCGCAAGTAGTCATATTAAGAATAGTTTAGAAATGAAAAGCTGGGTCGCAAGTAGTCATATTAAGAACAGTTTAGAAATGAAAAGCTGGGTCGCAAGTAGTCATATTAAGATTAGTTTAGAAATGAAAAGCTGGGTCGCAAGTAGTCATATTAAGAATAGTTTAGAAATGAAAAGCTGCGTCGCAAGTAGTCATATTAAGAATAGTTTAGAAATGAAAAGCTGGGTCGCAAGTAGTCATATTAAGAATAGTTTAGAAATGAAAAGCTGGGTTAGCAAGTAGTCATATGAAGAATAGTTTAGAAATGAAAAGCTGGGTCGCAAGTAGACCTATTAAGAATAGTTTAGAAATGAAAAGTTGGGTCGCAAGTAGTCATATTAAGAATAGTTTAGAAATGAAAAGCTGGGTCGCAAGTAGTCATATTAAGAATAGTTTAAAAATGAAAAGTTGGGTCGCAAGTAGTCATATTAAGAATAGTTTAGAAATGAAAAGTGCCAATGGGTAGTCATATTAAGAATAGTTTAGAAATGAAAAGCTGGGCCGTAAGTAGTCATATTAAGAATAGTTTAGAAATGAAAAGCTGGGTCGCAAGTAGTCATATTAAGAATAGTTTAGAAATGAAAAGCTGGGTCGTAAGTAGTCATATTAAGAATAGTTTAAAAATGAAAAGCTGGGTCGCAAGTAGTCATATTAAGAATAGTTTAGAAATGAAATGTCGCAAGTAGTCATATTAAGAATAGTTTAGAAATGAAAAGCTGGGTCGCAAGTAGACATATTAAGAATAGTTTAGAAATGAAATGCTGTGTCGCAAGTAGTCATATTAAGAATAGTTTAGAAATGAAAAGCTGGGTCGCAAGTAGTCATATTAAGAATAGTTTAGAAATGAAATGCTGGGTCGCAAGTAGACATATTAAGAATAGTTTAGAAATGAAATGCTGTGTCGCAAGTAGTCATATTAAGAATAGTTTAGAAATGAAAAGCTGGTCAAAAGTAGTCATATTAAGAATAGTTTAGAAATGGAAAAGTTGGCCGTAAGTAGTCATATTAAGAACAGTTTAGAAATGAAATGCTGGGTCGCAAGTAGTCATATTAAGAACAGTTTAGAAATGAAAAGTTGTCGCAAGTAATCATATTAAGAATAGTTTAGAAATGAAAAGCTGGGTCGCAAGTAGTCATATTAAGAACAGTTTAGAAATGAAAAATCTGGCCGCCAGTAGTTATATTAAGAACAGTTTAGAATGAAAATCTGGGTCGCAAGTAGTCATATTAAGAAATAGTTTAGAAATGAAAGTTGCTGTAAGTAGTCATATTAAGAATAGTTTAGAAATGAAAAGCTGGGTCGTAAGTAGTCATATTAAGAATAGTTTAGAAATGAAAAGCTGGGTCGCAAGTAGTCCTATTAAAAATAGTTTAGAAATGAAAAAAGCTGGGTCGCAAGTAGTCATATTAAGAATAGTTTAGAAATGAAAAGCTGGGTCGCAAGTAGTCATATTAAGAATAGTTTAGAAATGAAAAGCTGGGTCGCAAGTAGACATATTAAGAATAATTTAGAAATGAAAAGCTGGGTCGCAAGTAGTCATATTAAGAACAGTTTAGAAATGAAAAGCTGGGTCGCCAGTAGTTATATTAAGAACAGTTTAGAAATGAAAAGCTGGGTCGCAACTAGTCATATTAAGAACAGTTTAGAAATGAAAAAGCTGGGCCGCAAGTAGTCATATTAAGATTAGTTTAGAAATGAAAAGCTGGGTTGCAAGTAGTCATATTAAGAATAGTTTAGAAATGAAAAGCTGCGTCGCAAGTAGTCATATTAAGAACAGTTTAGAAATGAAAAGCTGGGTCGCAAGTAGTCATATTAAGAATAGTTTAGAAATGAAAGTTGGGTTAGCAGTAGTCATATTAAGAATAGTTTAGAAATGAAAAGCTGCGTCGCAAGTAGACATATTAAGAATAGTTTAGAAATGAAAAGCCGCTGTCGCAAGTAGTCATGTTAAGAATAGTTTAGAAATGAAATGCTGGGTCGCAAGTAGTCATATTAAGAACAGTTTAGAAATGAAACCTGGGTCGCAAGTAGTCATATTAAGAATAGTTTAGAAATGAAAGCTGGGTCGCAATTAGTCATATTAAGAATAGTTTGGAAATGAAAAGCTGGGTCGCAAGTAGTCATATTAAAATAGTTTAGAAATGAAAAGCTGGGTCGCAAGTAGACATATTAAGCATAGTTTAGAAATGAAAAGCTGGGTCGCAAGTAGTCATATTAAGAACAGTTTATAAATGAAATTCTGGGTCGCAAGTAGTCATATTAAGAACAGTTTAGAAATGAAAAGCTGGGTCGCAAGTAGTCATATTAAGAATAGTTTAGAAATGAAAAGCTGGGTCGCAAGTAGTCATATTAAGAATAGTTTAGAAATGAAAATCTGGGTCGCAAGTAGTCATATTAAGAACAGTTTAGAAATGAAAAGCTGGGTCGCAAGTAGTCATATTAAGAATA
>JBBBDQ010002539.1:12500-45000 GCA_037127315.1 Ascarosepion bandense
GTCTGTTCATATCTATCTATCTATCTATCTATCTATCTATCTATCTATCTATCTATCTATCTACTCATAAATATACTAATGAATTAAGGTATATGTAAACCTGTATTTTATATATTATGTGTGTGTTAGGTGAATTTAAGCTATGTGAAATAAGTTTAAGGAATTTTAAATGGAGTATTAACACTTTTAGATTGTGGAAGAAAAAAGATGAAAGAAAATGAATGAAAGAAAAAAAGAAACAAAAAAATTGGAGTGTAATTAAAAAATAGATAAAAAGCGAAAGAATGAACGTTGAAAGAGAACAGTTAGTTGCTGCCAACTCTTTTGCTATTTCTTCAGTCGAGAACTTCCTTCTGCGTTTTATAATCAGAAATGGTGCAAACATCTCGAGTGAATAACAGGTCATGATATAAGTTCTTCCTTTCAATTTTCTTTTTTTTTTTTTGGCATTTGTAAGCGCGTGTGTTTGTATCTATATGTAGGTGTGTGTGTACAGACATTTGAATGAACATATGAGAAGAAAGGTATTGATAATTTGTCAATTACAACTTGTAATGTAAATAAATTTCTATTAATTGTGGTAAAATTTAAAATTGCGATTTATGTACATTTTTACAACAAAGGTCTTGCATCCAAAGGCATGTATATACTGATTTTCTGTTGATATTTTCATAATAATTTTTCATTAATTGAATTGTTCATAGAAATGAGAATGTCTGATATCGAGATGGTATTCAAATATTTTAATTTTAGTATTTGATATTATTTACAGTTTAAAAGAGAAAAAGAAATGAAAAGTTGTGTTGAAGCTGGCATGTTTCCGTCATTGGTGAGTCTTTTGAGCTCTATCCACTTCAATTATCTTTTCGATGAAAGGGAATTGTGTGGAGTTGATTTATGCAAACAAGCTGATAATTTTGTGTTGACTGACCACAACATGTTGCAAGGACTGTTTTTGGGTGGATGCCAACTTTGTTAATTTATCTAGCCAACAGTGATTGGTTGAAAAATCTCTTTTTATATAGGTATATCCACTTTTTTGTCATAATTAGCAGTACCTAAGTTTTAAAATGAATTTTAATAAATGAGAAAGCTTTAATTTAGCATTAATTGAAAGTTAAAGGATTAATTTACTATTTCTATTAAGCAAAACACTCTGTCGTGTATTTTTCAAGCAGGAATTATACTGATTATAATAGATTTTCTTAGTTGATTAACAGCCATTTTAGCCATCTTTCTTTACAATGTAATTTTCTTTATTAAAATATGTACCAAAAATAAAAAATCTACTTTTCTAAAAATTTACTTGAGAAAAATTTAATCTGATTTAAAGTATAATTAATCTAATTTGAAACAAGTATTATTTACTTTAAGTTTTAAAAAAAAAACAGAAAAAAGAAACAGAAAAAAGGAATTTAAAACGAACAGTAGTAGTAATTTACATATCTTTCAACACCCGACAAGCACTTGCCAAGCACTGACAAGCTAATGACATGTTTATTGCTGTCTACAGAGACGTTATGTGTTAAAACATAATTTAGGAAAATGACAGATGAATGCATTTTTATATAATTTTTAAGTTTTCCATAATCTTACAAATGTTGGAAATATTATTTGCAATCTGATTTTACCAATGTTGAATTTAAATTTACTATAATCAAAGATTTTATTTTCTGATTTCATGTATGGTCATCCATACTTTCAAAATGAGAACATTTTAAACATAAAAAAAATTGAATTATTAAAAATCTTAGAATGTGATGATTTTTTTTTATTAAGCTTTACAATTTTTGCTTATTGAATATAATCTTCACTTAACTTAACCTATGCAGACAACATTTAGAAGAATTTTTAAAAAAATTTTGAAACTATAAATTATAATAATTTAAAAAAGAAAAAATTAAAACAATTCTTGTAAAAATTTATTATTCATCGCATTTTTTTTCAGGTAATAATGTTCTTTATATTATTTATAAAAGCAATTAAAAGCTTATCTAATTAAATAATGTCATAGTTTTATTGCATTTTTTATTTTACTATTTGGAGCAGATTTTTGGGAAAATGTCAACTGTTAAAAAAAAATTAGAAGATTTACATTCTTCAATGAGTTGTGTGTTTAACTAATAAAAACAAAGTTTACAGACAGATTTTCATTTCTAGAAATCTAACGAAATTATGTTGGGGTTGGAGAACTAACAGATGTTTAAAAAATTACCAATATTTTATTAAAATAGTAATTTCATAAATAAATCAATTCCATCTGTGAATAAGTCCTGAAAGTTTCATTAAAATCCAACAATTACTTTAGTTTTTTTTCTTCTTTTTGCAAGAATTTCCAAATTAATGTTTTTCACTGGAAAGAAAGGTGCTAAAATTCTCAGTCAACTGTGTTGTCACATCAATGGAAAAAAAAAGAAGTTTTTATTCAAAATTTTGAATGTGTCAGTGAAAGAATTTAAATTTTTTTTTAAAATAATGTTTAAAAACAGTTTGCTCTTTCTCCTTAATAATAGCAAACATTTTGATGGGAAAATTTTGTTTTTATTAAGTTTTTTTTTTTTTTCATCCTGTCTTCCTGTTTTAGTGAAAAATACCTATTTTTATACCTTACGATTTATTTCCAGTGCGCTTGCAAAGTTTTATTTTCTATTTTTGTAGGCTTCCTTGTTAAGTCTGCCTTTTTTGACATATCAAATTTTGATAAAAAATATCACAAATTTTAAACAACACACACAGACACAAACAAATTACTTTGATCTGATATGCAAATGTGTGTGTGGGGGGGTGTATGTGTGTTTATGTGTGTGTTTATGTGTGACTTCATTGTCATACAGAGTAATGTTTTTATAGATGGAATTATGCATGTTTGCGAGAGGAAGGGGAGATGCAAATGCAAGCGTGTTATAATTATGTACCGAGGGGAAACGCTTTGTCATTCAATTGCCTAAAATTGTTGATATATACAAATTTGTATATCATATTCACCTCTATATGAATGTGTGTGTGTGTGTGTGTGTGTGTGTGTGTGTGTGTGTGTGTGTGTGTGTGTGTGTGTGTGTGCATGCACATGCGTGTTTAAAATAGAGGAAGAGCACCCAGTATCAGAAGTAGAACGTTTATAGATTTAGACAGAGTGGATACACTGCATGGTGACTGTCAGTTTGACGCTTTACTGCGATCTTTAGACCAAGTGAAGCATGAAACTGACAGTCACTATAGTGTTGATTCCTATGTCAACTCTTTTCTTCCTCTGCACACATATAAGTACATAGATGTGTGTGCACACACACGTACACACGCACACACACACACACGCACACACACACAAACACACACCCATATATAAGCATGTGTATGTGTTTATCCTATCTTTTTGTAGCATTTTGACATGCCACTGAATATTTTTAAATCTTCTTTTTTAAATGCCATGTCCCTTCAAGATGTGGGCGATACTGAACCACCACAGGTTCCTTTTCTTTATTTTCTGTGAATTGTTATGCATTCTTGGAAAAGATAGCGGAGTGGTTCCTGTTTACTTCTGCACTGTTTGGAAAACAGTTTTCATTCATTTTGACTGGCTGCTAACCAAAACTAGAGCCTAATCTTGTATTCAAACACATATATGTGCATATATGGGTTCTTTATTGGTTTCACCATTATAACTATTACTATGATGATTAGAACTAAAGCAGCAAAGAAATTAGTCATTTTTTGACATTTTTATTTTAGTCTGGTCGACTTCACGTCATTTTTAAACAAACCTGGATTGAACATCTTATAAATACAAGTGAAAGCAAGACAAGAAAATTGTTTGATATTATTAACTCTAGAAGTAGTATGTATTTTCTGTTTTTCTTACAAGCACACACACAAACACACACGTGTGTGTGTGTTGTAACACTCACTATGTGAAATTGAATATATATTCATTCATAGGCATACACACGGTGTACTGTGGTGTTCGTACATGCATAAATAATCCTGAATACTAGTTGGCTTCTGTTATCACCATTTTTCATTAGGAATCAGTTTTCATGAAATTTTAGATGTAACACTAAACGAGAAAATAGATATTTTGTATCAAGAATTTCATTTTACATCCGCACCCACTCTGTTACATACACATGCACTCTCTCTCTCTCTCTTTCTCTCTCGCCTAACATGCATGCCATCTCTCTCTTGAGCATACAGTATATTGAGTATATACACACATACGCTCTTTCTGAAATTATTTTTTCTCACACAATTTCACGCATACATAATTTATTTCACACACGCGCACATATACGCACGAACGCATATCCCACTTTCACTCATACACACGTAGATTGTCATGCATGCGTACTCTTTCTCTTTCATGTATGCGTACACACCTAGAGGCTTTCTCTCTCACACACACACATCCTTACACACTCTTTTATACACATAGACTGAATTCTATTTTTTACATACTGTCTCAGTTTTTCGCGTTCTCTCTCTCTCTCTCTCTCTCTCTCTCTCACTCTCTCTCTCTCTCTCTCTCTCTCTCTCTCTATCATATACATACACATTGCTGGACATCTTTTAATCCCACTTTGAATAGATTGTTTTAAAACTTTTAGTACTTACTTTTGTTGACTACAGAAGAAACCATTATTAATTTTATTTTTAATTTTTTTATCAACAATAAGTACTAAAAATTAACTTTTTATTTCCGATATGAAAACAATACACTTACTTTGCTTTGCCTTTGATTAACTTAACTTCTCATTAGTACTGCTAAAATGCGCGTTACCAGCATGTTACTTTTTAGTTTGTTCTTTCTATCATTTGTGACGCACGTACATCTGAAGAGAAGATGCTTATCTTCGTTTCAGCACATCTTTTTCCTTAACATTTTCCGCTTAGGTGAACAAAAGAGTTTTAATTTAAAAATTCAACAAACACATCACCTTATTATATGTATTGTACATTATTGCACGACGTACGTGTTAAACGAAACCTGTGTACGTGTGTATGTATCTTTTTTTCAAAACATGAAGGAGAGATTTTCTTTACAAACTTTTTTTTAGTTAGGTATTTTTTTCTTTTCCTATCATGTGTCTATGTGTGTGTATTTTGTACTATTAAGTAGTAACTACTTGTATATCGAATATCATTAGTTTGTGTAAGTATAAGAGGTAATATGAACACCGCTACACTTTTGTTTATCTCACTACGTTTCACATTCAGTAACTTGGCTAACCTACTATCGCACGCACGCACGCACGCACGCACAGTATTAGCTTAGTTTTAGTTATAAGTACGTGGGTGCAGACTTTTGGCGGAAAAAAATATCACCAGCAACCTAACTGCCAAGTTATACGAAAAGGTGCCGAAAAGTTCTCGGCCTGACCCACTTCTCAAAATCTGACCAAATGATCAGACATCAGAATTTTAATTTTGGAAAAACTTCTTGATCGACCCAATAACTTTTCAGCACCCTACTTCTAATAAGCCATTGGTTTATACAAGATCTATTTGATGCACAGTGATCGGATTCTGCTATATTGTCTGTAAAAGAAGAAGAAAATAAAGAAGAAAAAAGAAGGAAGAAAGGAGAAGGAAAAGAAGGAAGTAAAGAAAAAAAGAAGGAAGAAAAAGAAGAAAATAAAGAAGAAAAAAGAAGGAAGAAAGGAGAAGAAAATAATGAAGAAAGGAAAAGAAAATAAAAAAGAAAGGAGAAGAACATAAAAAATAAAAAGGAAGAAAGGAGAAGATAAAGAAGAAAGAAAAGAGAAGAAAAAATGATAAGAAAATAAAAAAGAAGGAAGAAATTAGAAAAAGGATAAGAAAATAAAGAAGAAAAAAGGAAGAAAGGAAAAGAAAAAAGAATAAAATAAAAAGACAAAAGGAAGAAAGGAGAAAAAGAAGGAGAAAAAAATAAGAACCACATTTGTCATTGTAGTCATTTTATTTAATCATGTTTATAATTTAAGAAAAATTCTATTTGTTTAATTAATTTGTCTTCATTTAATTGTGTTTCTTCTTGTGTAACTCATTATTTGTTAAGAGAAGACACACACATAAACACAGACACACACAATTCTGCTATCAGAATATGCACATACACACACACATAGTTTATGTTAGTTGCTCACTAGTGGAAGTGTACATATAAATGATACTCTTAAAAAACATCTACCATCAAATACAACTACGCACATATGTCAGTTAAGTGCCATACATGATACACACTTGGGCAATCATGTCTCGAAGGAGACATGATTGACTAGGCAGAAAGATTTTTCCAAAGTAGGTTGCCATTAATTTCTGCAGTAGACTGGTTGCCAAACAAGGTTGTAGAACCGAATCTGTCCTGCTATTTAACCCATAGCTAGAGGGAGAATCAATGGATTCTTACCTTTCCTATAGGTATTTACAGGTATGTGAATGCAACGAATTTCAATGTAATTCAAACTCAGCTTTCTGATTTCTTCTTCTGAGCTGATATCCCCAGCACCACATGTAGCCAACTTAATTATCCCATATCCTAATGATGAAAAAGCATCAACTTTATACAACAAATATTTGTTGTTTCAATATACATCATTGTCTGTACAACTCAAGAGCCACTAAAGGAATTGGCATTACTGAATGAATTTATTGTAAGGGCATAAAGGAAGTAAGAATCTATATTATAGATATTGCTTGACCATAGAGTTGAAAAGGTTAAGGTTATAGTAATTGTGGAAACATCCTCTTGGGAGTCAATTACATAATTTGATGAGATACTAACAATGTTTCGACTGTAGGAAAAGGGCATGTGGGGTAGAAAATAATCCCAACACTCACAAAGAATTTTTAAAATTTATCTTTCTACACATATGAACACACAAAGCCAAACACTAAAAAAAGATAGAGGGCATAGGATTAGTGATTAGAAATCTAATCAAACAGCCATTTAGTGAGTTGATCAACACTAGTTATATGTCCAGGTGCCATAATCAACTGATCTTATTAAATATCAAAAAGGGCACCTCACCATACAGCAATGGTTAGCAATCTAGTTTCACTGACTATTACTACTGTAGTGAGTTTGAACCTTACTGTATGCCCTGTTACTTTTACCTTGTACCATAATAAACTGAGCTTGGTAAATATCAATAAGGGCATCTCACCATAAATTAAGGGTTAGCTATCTAGTTCCACTTACCATTACTACTGTAACAAGTTTGATCCTCACTGAACGATCTATTACTTTGGCCTTGTGCCATAATAAACTGAGCTTGGTAAATATCAATAAGGACACATCACCATAGAGCAATGGTTAGCAATCTACTCTCACAGACCATTACTACTGTAATGAGTTTGATCCTCACTGGATGCCCTATTACTCTGGCCTTGTGCCATAATAAACTGAGCTTGGTAAATATCAATAAGGACACATCACCATAAAGCAATGGTTAGCAATCTACTCTCACAGACCATTATTACTGTAACGAGTTTGATCCTCACTGGATGCCCTATTACTCTGGCCTTGTGCCATAATAAACTGAGCTTGGTAAATATCAATAAGGACACATCACCATAAAGCAATGGTTAGCAATCTACTCTCACAGACCATTATTACTGTAACGAGTTTGATCCTCACTGGATGCCCTATTACTCTGGCCTTGTGCCATAATAAACTGAGCTTGGTAAATATCAATAAGGGCACATCACCATAGAGCAATGGTTAGCAATCTAGTCTCACAGACCATTACTACTGTAGTGAGTTTGATCCTCACTGGATGCCCTATTACTCTGGCCTTGTGCCATAATAAACTGAGCTTGGTAAATATCAATAAGGGCACATCACCATAGAGCAATGGTTAGCAATCTACTCTCACAGACCATTACTACTGTAATGAGTTTGATCCTCACTGGATGCCCTATTACTCTGGCCTTGTGCCATAATAAACTGAGCTTGGTAAATATCAATAAGGGCACATCACCATAGAGCAATGGTTAGCAATCTAGTCTCACAGACCATTACTACTGTAGTGAGTTTGATCCTCACTGGATGCCCTATTACTCTGGCCTTGTGCCATAATAAACTGAGCTTGGTAAATATCAATAAGGGCACATCACCATAGAGCAATGGTTAGCAATCTAGTCTCACAGACCATTACTACTGTAGTGAGTTTGATCCTCACTGGATGCCCTATTACTCTGGCCTTGTGCCATAATAAACTGAGCTTGGTAAATATCAATAAGGGCACATCACCATAGAGCAATGGTTAGCAATCTAGTCTCACAGACCATTACTACTGTAGTGAGTTTGATCCTCACTGGATGCCCTATTACTCTGGCCTTGTGCCATAATAAACTGAGCTTGGTAAATATCAATAAGGGCACATCACCATAGAGCAATGGTTAGCAATCTAGTCTCACAGACCATTACTACTGTAATGAGTTTGATCCTCACTGGATGCCCTATTACTCTGGCCTTGTGCCATAATAAACTGAGCTTGGTAAATATCAATAAGGACACATCACCATAGAGCAATGGTTAGCAATCTACTCTCACAGACCATTACTACTGTAGTGAGTTTGATCCTCACTGGATGCCCTATTACTCTGGCCTTGTGCCATAATCAACTGAGCTTGGTAAATATCAATAAGGACACATCACCATAGAGCAATGGTTAGCAATCTACTCTCACAGACTATTGCTACTGTAGTGAATGCTGGACAATATCATCAAAGACAAAGGAAAAACTTGAAGCAACTAAAATCTGTCTACAAAAGGATGCTGTAGATATCATGGATCAAGCATGTGAGAAATGATGAGGTTTTGGAAGGGATGGGAACAAATAGGAAATTAATACTGAACATCCTGATAAGACAGCTAAAGTTCTTGGGACATGTAATCAGGAAAGAAAACTTGGAGAATCTGATACTCACAGGTCAGACAGTGGGAAAGAGAGATAAGGGAAAGCAGTGAATAACATATCTGACGTGCCTGAGCAGGTGGATTACAGATTGGGGTTTGGGTGGCATAACAGGAGAAAGCATGATAAGAGCCAATAGGGATAGGGAGACATAGAAGGCAATGATCACCTACATCCTGAAGGAACATGGCACATTAAAGAAGAAGAAATATTCAAACACATATTGTTCTGAAACATGAAAATTTTTGTGTAGTGATATAATGCTTTTGTAAAGTATTGTAACAACAAAATTGCAATATATATATATATATATATATATATATATATATATATATATAATACTTTTCATTTGTAAACGAGTTATTACATGACGTAGGTTTCTACCATGAGTGGTGTCTTCAGGCAAGGCAGTCAAAAATAAAATATACTTGGGATCAATCAAAGACACCTTTAAGACCAGTTGGCTCAATCACAAGTCTACATTCAAAATAGAAAACTTAAAAACTGTACAAAATTGGCTAGTCACATGTGGAAGTTGAAATTAAAATATGAAAAAGACCCAGACATAACATGGATTATAGTGAAATCAGCCAAGCCTTACAACGGTGGCAAAATATGTAGACTGTTCCAAGAAGAAAATTTAGCTATTATGCTATTCCCAAACAAAAATGAACTATCAAATGAAAGAACAGAAATTAGGACTAAGTGTAACCATACTAAAAAATACCTATTATATTCATACAACCATGGATGAAAACGTTATAATTTCTTGTAATTTTTAAAATTGCACATTCAAAAATTGCCTGTCACATGAGCATTCAAATAAAACCACCATTACATGAGTGCTCTTAAAAAAGGGTAACATGTAAAATCAGTTATTGCAAATCGCCTGAAGACACCACTCATGGTAGAAACCTAGGTCACGTAATAACTTGTTTACAAATGAAAAATATTCAAAAGTTCTACAATATAATTCTATTGACTCTTTTTAATACAAATATACACTGGGTCTAATTTTATTATGAGCAAAAACTAAGTAATTAAACAATCAATATATATATAATATATATATATAATTATATTGTATATATTGTATATATATATATATATATATATATATATATATATATATATATATATATATATATATATATATATATATATATGTGTGTGTATATATAAAATGACAATATATATATATATATATATATATATATATATATATTATATATACATATATATATATATATATATATATATATATATATATATATATATATATATATATATATATATATATAAAATAAATTTCAATGTTCAAAACTGTTGAATGAGCATTTCAACATGAAATCCCTAAGTTTGACATCCCTTTATAGGGTCTTCATGACACCCAAACCCTCCCATCAGCCAAAAATAACTGGATGTGCTTTATGCAACCACACCAGATGTTACTAATCTCTAGTTTGGGTTCAATTAGTCACATCATATGTGTGGGCAGTTTTTCCAGTATTGGTATATCTTCTGCTCCCATACCCTATGGAAACTAAATAGTGAGGACCTGACCTGATGAATATACATCTGATACCTCCAGAATTGTATGTGATTTGAATCAGTGTCACTTGTTTGTTACCATAGACATATCTCGCTAGATGACTCTAGTTACATTCTCTGTGGTCTACCATCAGCTATTGAAAGTTCACAATTGACACTATAGATTAAAGGATGTCAAATATCCTATAATTTTCAAAATGGTGTGTCTGTCCACCTAGCCTCACTATCATATTCCATTCAAAGTTCAATAAATGAAATTGTCTTCTGCAGACTACATAGTTTTCTCAATGACTCAGCAGATGACAGAGCACAACTGATAGATGTCTGTGAATTTCTGTAAAATTAAGAAATGTTATAAACAGGTCATTCCTTAAGTGATTACCTGTACCTGTTTCGGCATTCAGCCTGGTTGGGTTAAGCTGGCTTCCTCCTACACGATGGAGAAAGATTCGTTGGGATTTGTTTTAAGGGAAGAGTCCCACGTCCTACCCTGTTTAAGTGATTAGTAAGTGAACAATGAGAAAAAAAGAGAGAGTAGCTAAGTGACATCAGAATCAAAGCAGTGTTTTTTTTAATTTATACAACACTATCTAAATTTGAACACTTAAATAATATGTATAGTTAACAAAGAATAAAATTAATTTAAAGATATGCACTATAGCACAGCTTTATTTTATCTTCTGATTCAAATTGAATTTTTTGGTTTTGATTTTTAATCATTTCACTTATTTTTTATCACTCATGCAAAGCAGTAAAACCCCTAAGACACAAGGGGTTACTGGGTGTAGAAGAACAAGAAAAAACAAACATTAGAGAGCAAGAAGAATAGAAGAGTAATCAAAACAGTTGATAACAATTGACATTGCATTTAAATTTTTGAAGATCAAAATTAACTGGAAAACAATGAACCAGAAGAGAATTTCACAAGTGAGAAAAGAAACTGTTAAGACAGAACTTAGCTACATCTAGTTAATTCAACTGTAAATTGATGGGACCTTGTTGCCAATCTAGTCAATCAGTCAGGTAAATGACACACTTAGGCGATCATGTCTCTTTTGATTTATGACTGACTAGGCTGAATATTTTCCAACATTAGGTTGCTATTTCTTTTTGCAGTAGACTAGTTACTAACCAAAGTTATAGAACCCTATCTGTTCTGCTATTTAACTCATAGCTGGAGGGAGAACAGATTGATTCATTCTTTTTTAATGAGTATTTGCATTTCAGTCAGTTAAGTGCCATACGTGAAACACGCTTGGGCAATCATGTCTCGAAAAAGACATGACTGACTGGGCAGAAGATTATCACACAGCAGGTTGCCATTGCTTTCTGCAGTAGACTGGTTGCTAGCCAAGGCTATAGAACCCAATCTGTCCTGTTATTTAACCCATAACTGGAAGGAAGAGTCAGATTAAGACCTTTCCCAAGGGTATTTGCACGTAAGTGAATGCAATGAATTCAACTGGAATTCAAACCCAGTTCATGTTACTTTGCACGTTACTGTGCTTAAATCCCTAAAGTCTAGGTATCATAGCAAAGATAACAATTACCATAAAAGTATTTATAGAAAAATTGCAGAGAAGCTACATTATGGCAATAGGAAAGCTGAAGGAATAGGTTAGGACCAATAATATTGCTGATTAGTCTTTGGATTTTATGAAGTGTCTCCAAATTTACAATAGGGGCACTAGACCAGATGTGTGCAGCAATATTCAAAGCATGGATGAGTGGTAGACTTATAAATATGCAAGATAGATTCTAGAAAGAAAAATTGTCTCACACAACACAGTGAACTTTCTTAGTAGCTGATCTAGCAATTAATTGAATATAGTCTTTGCTCTTCATATCACCCAAGAGTGTAAGGCTGAGAAGGTTCAACAAGTCACTCTCATTAGGAATTACAGAATTGATTTGATTCCAAAATTATATTGATATTGGGGGTCATGCAAGCCCCTTGCATATGATCCATTAATGTACATAATTAGGTTACAATAATATTCATATTTTATATGAATACTACCTTATAAAAATTGAGATGTAGTAGAGTGATGCGCTGTGTATCATAGATTGGGGGTCACATGAGCCCCTTGCATATGATCCATATTTTGATACATTGTATTTATTTAAAATTATTCTAATTTTTTCTAGCTGAATTGTTCCCCTATATTGAAAATTGAAAAAGAAACATCAATGTTTTTGGTTGCAAAATATTTTTAACTGCTACCCAGCACCAAGAAAAGATTTATGATTAATTTAAACAATGTTATGTCAGTTTATTCTGTGAGTGCTACTGATACCATATAACTCAGTACTATCTGCTGCAAGGTTAGGTCTTGGTGACTAAACCAGTTCTCCAACCAAGCTTTTCTAATAAGGAGAGTAGCTAGACATACTTTTCTTTCTTCTGTCATGTGCCATGTTCCTTCAGGACATAGATGATCATGACCTTCCACATTTTCTGCACATTGTAGCTCTTATTCTCCCAAACCCTGCTCTCTCATACATTTGCTTAAGCCTATCAAGTATGTCATGTGCTGTTTTTACCCCATCCCTCTTTCCCTCTATTTTCCCTGTGAGTATCAGATTCTCCAAGCCCTCCTGCATGTCCAAGAAACTTCAATTGTCTCTTCCTGATGTTAAATATAAGTTTCATTTTTGCTTCCATTCCCTCCAAAACCTCGTCATTGCTCACATGTTTAGTCCATGGTATCCTCAGCATCCTTCTGTAGAACTATATTTTTGTTGCTTCGAGTCTCTCCTTCATCTTTGAGGAGATTGTCCAGCATTTGCTACCATACAGAAGGACAGATCTCATATAACAATCCTGTACTCTCTTTTCTTTTTCCAACAAAATGTTTCTGTCTCTGAAAACTCTACTCAGCTGTGGGAATGCGTACTTCACTGTACCAATTTGCCTTCATATCTCAGTGTCACACTTTCCGGCCTCTGTTAGAACACTTCCTACATATTTAAATTGCTGTACCTACTTGATTTAAGTACTCCCTACTTGTAATTGGTGTTTTTGGGTCCTCTTTTTGCTGATGACCATGCATTTTGTCTTCTTTATACTTAGTTCTTTCTTTTCAATATTCATCAGAACATTCTGTAGGAGGTTTTGTAGTTTACTAGTGAGAAACCAACAAAACTCCTTATCATACCAAAGATGAGCTGAAGGCAAGGTTTATGGTAGCATTCATCAACTTAAACAAAGAAGAGTTGCTGGAGATTCTGAAGTTATCTAGAGGCCGTGGTTGAAGCTAATGGCGATTTTATTGAATAAATTTACTGGTTAGTATTTCAAGAGTTGTGTAATTTTGGAAATATATTTTGGTTCTTTTTACTCATTTTACTTTTCTAAATTTTTTCTCAATAGATAGAAAAGTCACGTTAAGAAGTTATTCTGTAAAGTTGTATAATTTTAGTAAATGGTGTACATGTATTGTTGCAAACTTCTTTAATCTTAGCACACACACGCACACACACCCACACACAGAAAGAGAGAGAGAGAGAAACTGAAAAAGAGAAGGGGGAAACAGATTGATATAGATATTAACAGACTGATATGTGTGTGTGTATGTGTTCGTGTGCGTGTGCGTGTGTATTTAGACAGAGATTGAGAGTGTGAATGGTTGTGCCTGTGTGAGTTGTCATACTAACATGTATACAACAATATATGTGTATATTTTTTTTATGAGTTATTTTTCTGATTGAAGCAGAGGATTTTTTGTGTTTAACATATTTTTCTTTTTTTATATTTTTTACAGTGTAACTTCTTCCCCCCAACCCCCTTCCTCAACAATGCTCCTCACCCTAGACCTTTGCTCCCCTTCCTGAACGACTCATTCTCCTTTCTCCTGCACTGCTTTTTCTCTCCCCTCTGCCATCTTACCTCTGGCACTGAAGTACCTCCACCTTTACCTTATTCTTTAATAACCTATCCCAGCCTGCACTACTAATACAGGTAGTGTTATTTTTGTGTTTATCTACTATGTGATCGGGATGATGATGGAAAGTACCTTAAAGTCAATCTTCTCTCCCACCTCTCCCTCTCTCTCTTTTAAATTCCATACTTTATTTATTTTTCTTGTTTCTAATTTATTTATCCTATTTCATATTATGGCCAGTACATTTGCAAAAAAGAAGTCAGCTTCAAGGAATATTTTCATTTTTTCTATTTCTTTTCTTCTTTTTATTTTGTAATATTCATTTCTATTTTTCAATTTTTATTTCTGTTTTTGTTGAGGTATATTGGCCCGCAAACAAATAATGAATGATGGAAGACAACAACAACCCAAATGAAGACTTGAGTATAAAAATATATTGCCAAGTTTATTTTTGCTAAAAACAAACATATATAAACGAAAATAATCGTGCAGTGCACTAGACAAAAAAAATAAAAAACTCTGCAAACTCATGTTGAAAGTGTAGAAGAGCCTTGTTATGGAAAGGACATTTTTGTGGTTGCTGAAGAGTGTTGTCCTGAAAAGGACAGTTTTGATAATCACTGAAGAGAATTATCCTGAAAAAGGACAGTTTGTGTAGTGATGTATTTTACACTTTTGGCATTACAGGCACATCATAACTCATTCAAAGATGTTGGTAATCATGTTGAGCCAGACAAAACACTCTTTGATGAGCCTGACCATTGCTCATCTGCTGAGATATGACAAAAACACCATTGTTCTAAGTGTCAGAGAATGTGACAAAAGACCATTTTTCTAAGTGTCAGAAAAATATAAGATTTGGGGACATTTAGTGTGGCATCATAGTAAAGACTCTCGAAGAGGACCGGAAATTGCAAGAATTGCAGTGAACTGATCGTGCTTATTTCTTGCCTATTTTTCTTTTTTTTTTTCAGCTTTTGAGAGTGTATCTGATACTGTGTTATCTTTACTTTTTATGTAGAATTACAAGATGTAGTCAAAATGTCTAATCTCCCAAGATATGTATTTGTCCATGTTAGTATTCATAGCTGCCATCAGCAGTTTA
The DNA here is from genome assembly GCA_037127315.1 of Ascarosepion bandense. Lineage (NCBI taxonomy): Eukaryota > Metazoa > Mollusca > Cephalopoda > Sepiida > Sepiidae > Ascarosepion > Ascarosepion bandense. The sequence continues at coordinate 27,935 of JBBBDQ010002539.1, forward strand.
TGGTCAGTATAGATGGTGAAATCTTTTCCCTCAAGTAGATGGTAGAAATATTTAATGGCTTAGATAAACAGTAGTTCACTGAATAAGGTAGTATAGCTGGATTGAGCTGATGGGAGATTAGCTGAGAAGATGGTGATTGTTTGATGCTGAGACCTTAATTCCTACTTGATGACTATGTCCACCCCTGTCTCAGATGAATGTGTAGTCAGTAATATTTTTGTTAGAGATCATTGTCAATGAATAACAATTTTGTAAAGTTGGTGAGTGGAGTTTCTGCAGTGTTGAATGCATGCATGTTATTACTTCTCAAAGTGATGTTTTTGTTCTTCTTTTGAAGAAAATTTAAGGGACAAAGTATTTCTAAAGAATTAGGAACAAACCTTTAGTAGAAATTGATCATTTTGAGGAAACATTTTAGTTGTTTGCTGGAAGTTAGCATAGGAAAGTCCTGAAAGGTTTTAATCTTTGGTTGGGGCAAGATATCATCAGCATCAATGTTATGTCCAAGAAAGTTGATGTTTGGTGAGCCAAAGACATTTGTAAAAATTGATTCAAAGACTAAATTAAGACAATTTTTGAAACACTTCATGTAGATGTTGTTTATATGCATTGATATCATCACTAGCTATCAGGATATTGTTAATATATGTGTATGAAAAGAGATGACCATATAAAACTTCATTGATTAAGTGTTGAAATATCTCAGTGGTGTTCCCCAAGCTAAATGATATTTTTATGAATTCATATAGGCTAAATGGTATAGTAAGTGCTGTTTTGGAAATGTCGTAAATAGACATGTAGATTTGGTGGTATGACTTGGTTAGGTTGATCTTAGAGAATATGTGTGTACCTCGTATTTCTGATACAAAATTATGAGTATGAGGGACTGGGTAGCAATCAGAATAATTGAGAAATTGAGTTTCCTGTAATCAAGGCATACCCGTAAATCTGCACATATGTGTTTCAGGACCAGGTCTAGCAGTGAAGCATATGGTCTCTCTGATGGACAGACAATGCCTTCACTCATCATTTTCTGGAACTCTTTCTTTGGGCAGTCATATTTGTGTAGAGGTAATCATTGTGGATGAGAATTTGCAAGCTGTTCAGTTGTTCTGATATGGTGCTGACTTTGATGATTTTCTGAATCTGTATTCATAAATGGTTGTGTGATTTCTGTGTACTGATTCAATATGTCTGTGAACCAGTAAGAGCTATAAGTGTTATCCAGAAAAGGACGGTTTTGTTGTTGCTGAAAAAAAAAACTGCATATGGTTGGCAAGTATGACTGGAGCAACAAGAGCTGGAGGCAGGGTTAGAGATGGCTGTAGTGGCAAGCTAGAGCTGGTAATGGCTGGCTAGCTGAAACTACTGTTGATGACTGGAGCTGTGAATTTGTTGTCAGCTGCTGCTGCTGGAACAGATACTGCACTTTGGTCCTCATCATCTTATCATTCATTGCATAAAGAATACAATTGTGGCATAAGACCAAAGGGGAACGGGGGTGAGTGATGGCCAATGATTATCTTAAATCTATCTAATCTGATTTTCAGCCCATTTATTCATTACAATTTACTCAAACACTACAAAAATGAATTCATCTCCATTCATTATACACCCTAATACACCATAATACTTCATACACAAAGGGGCCTAATAAAAAACTACCATGACATAATTGTTCCAATATATACAAATATCTTCTTTTTTAATAAAAATACATTGCATGAAATGAAGGGGGAAGGTTGAACCCAATAGCAAAATTAAAATAAAATAAAACATTCAAACTAAAAATAAAATATGTTAGTAAGCCCCATCCCAATGAAAAAAAAACCACAAAAATGGCTGCTGCATTATGTGACAACATTGAAGTGGATACCATGACAATAGATACATCATCAGCATAAGCGGAAACCCTAGCTTGAGGTCTACATAAGGCAAGACTGTACATCTTGTCACTCAACCAGGAAAGGAGGGGCTTCAATACCAAAGCATAAGGCAGGGGTGACAGCGGACAACCCTGACAAACAGACCATGACAGCACAAAAATGCTTGACTGCTTCCTGTTCACCTGAACTAGAAATCGGTTTAGAATCAGGCAGTCTGAATGACAGCAACCAGGTAGTGATGGTTGACCTTATTGAATGCCTTGGACTGATCCAAATTGAACAGCGTAACTCTGTCATCATCTTTGGCACACTCTATATATTCATGCGGATCAGGTTCAGCTTGCTCTGAATTGTTTGGTACTTCCCAGGCAAAGTCTGCTCTGGTCCCAATAGGATCTCATTAACTGACTGCAAATGCTCAGGCAGGATCTTGGTCAAAATCTTCAACTCTGCGTTGAGCATAGTTATGAACCTGTAGTCATCTAAGTGACCCCAACCTTTCTTCAGTGTGATCACAGCCCCGGAGATCTGGTTGAAGATGAACTCCTGGCAGAACCAGTTGCTGAACATCACTGTCAAAAATTAAAACAAACATGTGTGACAAACTCAGGTACAATTTGTAGGGAATGCTATCAAGTCCAAGAGACTTGCCACAGGCAACACTCTTCAATGTCAAATGATCTTTGCCATCCATGAACTTACCTTCACATCAAGCTGCTTCAGTTGCTGAGAGTTGAAGAAAGTTGACTAGATATCTGTAAAATAGAGCAGGTTCCCTGGCAGAATGGTTCTGGAAATGCTGCTGAAACACTTTGCATATGTCCTTGGTCAACAATAGGGCAGGGTTTAACTGGGGTGTTGACTTTAGGGACATAACGATCCAAACTGTGACAAATTTTCTCCCAGCATAAGTCTGTATCCATGCTCACAGCTTCATTAGACAACTTGCTTAACCTATGTCTAACTACCTGACCCTGGGAGTGCTTGCTAACCACTAGAGAGCATGCCTAGCTAGGCCTATCTCTAGGGAATCCCCTCCCTGCCTCTGCCAGGGACCAAAGAGCTAAGTGATTTTTTTTTTAATTATTATGGATGAAAAAGGAGTTAGCTAAAATCATTTTATTTTATTCTAACAAGAAAGAGTTAAAAGAAAGTGATGCTGTTTTTTTTTTTTTTTTTGAAAAGAGATTCACTTTCCCAAGATTGCAAACTGGCTAAAAATAGAAATGAAATATAATCATATCATATGATTGTTGTTATCCAGCAAGACACAGCTAGCCTATGGAAGGTCAAGTGTCAAACCCACCTTTTGTTGAAAAAGATGAGACACTACTAACAATGCATAGATGAAAAACGATTAAAAAAAGGGAATTTTTTTTTTTTTTAGATTAATATTTTCCCAGATAGAATTCAGCAAAGGATAGCTGACATGATCAGAGGTCAGATGTCAATTGACCATGTTGAAATATATACAACAGAACCGCTATCTGTAGATGAAAAAACAATTGAGGAAAAAATTTAATTTTTTTTATTTTTCTAAACTTTTAGTGAAATATGGCCAACATAATTAAAAGTCAAATGTCAAAACCACCGTATTGAAATAAGTGTAACAGAAATGCAATCCGTAGATGAGGGAAACAATTGGGGAGAACATTTTATGTAATAACTCCACCCAAAGCAGAGGGGAAGAACAGTCCATGATTGGATGTGTGAAACAGAAAAGGAGGACTGGTTGAACATTAGGATATTTGCATAACACTCTTTATGCATCCTCAGCACAACAGTAAAAAGGGACAGGCATGAATACGAGAGCCCACAGAGGCTAAAGACAGTTCCCAGTAGTTCCTGGTAGGGAGTGAGATGAAGTCAGTTTAAATTGCTATGCTGTTGCTGCCAACTGTAGAGCTCCCAACCGGAGGTGATTTGATTTTGCAGTTGCAGTTTGAAGTTACCAGTTGCCAACCAAAGTTCGAAGTATTAATCACCAAAGTTGTTTGCTGAAGAAGAGAAAAACTTCAACAAAAACCTTGTGCCAAACTGATGATAAGAAGAAGAAAAATGCTGACAAATATTTTCACAAAGTACAAACAATAGTGTTTGAATTTAGCAGTTACCTGATTAACAAATCTGGCCCGACTTAGAGAAACTGGTTGAAACTTTTGTTCCTTCATCAATTAATAGAATTGGGTTGGGAAAAAGACGAACTGTAATTATTTTCTCTTATTTTTTGTATATAAATACTATCTACAGTTTATGCAGGTGCCATTCATTTAATTTCTGAAATTGGTACTGTTTTATTTCCACAGTTGTGCGTGCCTTTCCAACTTGCTTTATCTTGGCTGAGATGCCTCAATGATAATTCAGCCTAACTCTCTTAAGATCAAAATCACAATATGGGTAAGAGATATTACAGTTGAAAAGATCAACCCAAGGACCAGCTGCTGTGTCAACGCCATCACTGACCGACGAGTGTGAGCTGATGTCTTGTTCTCAGACCAGAATTAATCCTGACACAAGGGACAACAGGCCATGAAGGCTCCAGCGGTATACAACCACATCACAGAGTGCTTTCATCTTTTTAGCCTTATCTAGGATAAATGAATGACTATAGTCTGTGATGAAAAATCTAATCCTATCCTTAAGCCTCTCCTATCATCTATTCTTGATAACTACTACTGCTAACTCCCAATAACAGCCCATGACACTAACTTCTGCTGCACTAAACTAGTCAGCTGTTTCCAGTTGAAGTTCCCATGTCCAGCCAGCCACTAACATTCTATCCAGGTACTTAATCACCTGTGTAGACAGCCACTTATGTGCCCACATCCATATCTCCACCCCCATGGGTGATCAATATGGTATCAATTGGCCAGACCAAAAATACTGATCAGATCACCAAGGTTGCAATTACTCATCTTCCAGTTACCTCCTTGCCCCTGATCTATCTTGAGGTCCAGGATAGCATTACAGTCCTTCATTAAGACTAAGCACGTTGGATCCAATAGGAACAACCCCAACTGATGAAAAAATGAGTTGTACTCCCTCAGGTAATTGGGCAAGGAAACACTTCTGGCCTGCTGGAACCTATGTTGGACATGATATATCCATCTATGTTGGACATGATATATCCATCTAACACAGTGCTGCTGACATCTGTAGGGAAAGTTAGTTTAATTGATCTATATTAAGAGAGGCAGAACAAAACCGGAGCCCTACATATGCACAGTTTTTTAGTTCTTTTGGTTCAACCTAAGCCCTCCTAATGTTTGATCTTTGTCATCTTGACTGCAGAATACCTGGGTATTTACCCAGCGCTCGTATACACAAAGATTAGGCATAAAGCTTGTCTTAGCTGGTCTGTAACATTGAAATGCCTGTTTTTTTGCTACTTTTAAGGCCTGTTTATAACTTTATCTTACAACAACAATGATTAAACAGTTATTTTTTTTTAAATGTGGGATTGCTGACAGGGTACATTTTTATTTGTATATCTTTATTTTTATTCTTCTATTTTTGATTTTGATCTTTTGTTTTTTGTTACTTGTGTTATTTTTATTTTAAGTTCTATTTTATTTTTGTGTGATTTATTATATCTTTGTATTTTTTCTTTTCATTTTTAAATATTTTCTTTTAAATTTCAGCAGTTATTTTTTTTATTTCCTACTGTGCAAATATTATTGTAAAAAAATAGACTGCTTATTTCTACAGACACTGAAGAAAGCCAATGGATATATGGTTGAAACAAAGTAAAACGTCAAAAAAAAAAAATGAAAACTAAATTGATCCACTAAAGCAACCACATACACAATGATTAAAACTGTTTGTCTAACAAAATTCAATCAAGAAAAGGCTGCTTATTTATTTACTTTTTCTGAAGTTCATAAAAAACATTAATCTTTCTTCAAGTGATATTTTCACTATGAAAATGTCAGACAAAATAAAACTAGCCTGGAGAGAGATACTTACCTGTTTATACAATCTGCAATTAATAATATCAAAGGGGTCATATTTAATAAGGGAATCATGTCAAAAAAAGGGATCACGTTAAAGAAAGGGATCATGTTTAATAAAGGGATCATGTTAGATAAAAGAATTATGTTTAACAAAAATATTATGTTTAATAAGATGATCATGTTAAATAAAGGGATCATGTTTAATAAAGGGATCATGTTTAATAAAGGGATCATGTTTAATAAAGGGATCATGTTTAATAAAGGGATCATGTTTAATAAAGGGATCATGTTTAATAAGGGGATCATGCTTAATAAAGAAATCCTGTTACTAAAGCGATCATATTTAATAAGGAAATTATGTTTAGTAAAAAGATCATGTTAAAAGAGGATCATATTAAAGGAATAATGTTTAATAAGAGGATTGTTTTTAATGAGGCGAATATGTATCATATAAAAAATAGGAAACAAAAAATAGTTTTCTCTATTTTAAGCAAAATTTTTAAAAATTATTTATTTTTCCTTATTTTCAGATACTGGTACAAAAACATAAACATGAAAAGACTACATTAATGTAATAAGAAGTATTAAATTAATTTATTATAAATTAAAAACTTAATTAGTTGGTATTTTATACTTCATTTTTCTCACTCTTTCTTTCACACACACACGTTTTTTTCTGACACACATTTTTCCTGATTTTCCCTTCATGCATGTATAACTTGTTATTTAATATTCAATCTTTTAATTCATTTAATCACCAAAATTGCCAAATTTTTTCACGGATCATAATCAAATTTGAATTCTATGTTGAATATCATGAACTCCAAGCATTCCTATCCTAAATTTTTGTATTATCTTTGATGTTGAACTCAAGAAAAAGTTCCAAAATTCTGAAACTTGGAAAGATGAAAGAAGGAAATTAAAGTCAACTACTTATAGAAGAGCTCAAAATATGCCATTTCTGCTACAGACTAATAACAGATTTTTCTTTTTGGCAATTGCTTATTTATATAAAACTTATATTAGGAAGTCAAGAATATTAAATTGCATTTATGATATAGTGGGGTCTTTCTTACACACAAACACACACACATACACATAAACAAAACTTACATACTTAGATTGATAGCCTACATAAACAGATTGATGTAAGCAAACTGATATGTGTTTGGGTGTGTATTGAGAGAGAGAGAGAGAGAGAGAGAGAGAGAGAGAGAGAACAATAGATATGAACCAAACTTCTTTAATCATTTTACTTCAAGCAAGGCAATAAAGCCACTAAGATACAAAGGATTACAGAGAGTGAAAGAAACTGAGCAAATGTTATTGAGAAGAAAGAACAATGAAAGGACAGAATAAAAAAAGAAGTTGATTACTATGAAATGTTTTTAGATAGGTAGATAAATATGAAGATAGATAGATAGATAGATAGATAGATAGATAGAAAGACTCAGATAGATAGATAGATAGATAGATAGATAGATATGAAAGACTCATATATAGATAGATAGATAGATAGATAGATAGATAGATATGAAAAGACTCAGATAGATAGATAGATAGATAGATAGATAGATAGATATGAAAAGACTCATATAGATAGATAGATAGATAGATAGATAGATAGATAGATATGAAAAGACTAGATAGATAGATAGATAGATAGATAGATAGATAGATAGATAGATAGATATGAAAAGACTCAGATAGATAGATAGATAGATAGATAGATAGATAGATAGATAGATATGAAAAGACTCAGATAGATAGATAGATTAGATAGATAGATAGATAGATAGATAGATAGATAGATAGATATGAAAAGACTCATATAGATAGATAGATAGATAGATAGATAGATAGATAGATATGAAAAGACATAGATAGATAGATAGATAGATAGATAGATATGAAAAGACTCATATAGATAGATAGATAGATAGATAGATAGATAGATAGATAGATAGATAGATAGATAGATAGATAGATATGAAAAGACTCATATAGATAGATAGATAGATAGATAGATAGATAGATAGATAGATAGATAGATAATGTGACTGATAGATTTGAACAGTCAGAGATAATGATGAACAGATAGATAGATAGATAGATAGATAGATAGATAGATAGTTATATAGATAGATAGATAGATAGATATGAAATGACTCATATAGATAGATAGATAGATAGATAGATAGATAGATATGAAAAGACTCATATAGATAGATAGATAGATAGATAGATAGATAGATAGATAGATAGAAAAGACTAGATAGATAGATAGATATATAGATAGATAGATAGATAGATAGATAGATATGAAAAGACTCAGATAGATAGATAGATAGATAGATAGATAGATAGATATGAAAAGACTCATATAGATAGATAGATAGATAGATAGATAGATAGATAGATAGATAGATATGAAAAGACTCATATAGATAGATAGATAGATAGATAGATAGATAGATAGATAGATAGATATGAAAAAGACTCATATAGATAGATAGATAGATAGATAGATAGATAGATAGATAGATAGATAGATAGATTGATAGATATGAACAAACTGTGAAAGGTAAATAGATTTCCATAGACTGTGATAGATAAATAAAATATAAAATTTGTAGTTTGATATCATAAAATAGTGATTGTTTCAAATAAATCATGAATTATACCTATAATTTTATTTGTAGTAATCTTTATATATAAGACATATTTCATGCACATATTTCATGCACATTGTGTCTTAATGGTATGATGCCTGGAGAAAGAAGCAAAAGACAACCAAAAAGGAGATGGGGATTTATCATTATACAATGTTTACCAACTAATGATGAAGAGACATTTAATAATTTTGCTGAAGATTGAAATAAATGGTGGGAAATAAATTATGTTTATTTGCAATCTATTGCAATCTATTACCAACTAATGATGAAGAGACATTTAATAATTTTGCTGAAGATTGAAATAAATGGTGGGAAATAAATTATGTTTATTTGCAATCTATTGCAATCTATTACCAACTAATGATGAAGAGACATTTAATAATTTTGCTGAAGATTGAAATAAATGGTGGGAAATAAATTATGTTTATTTGCAATCTATTGCAATCTATTACCAACTAATGATGAAGAGACATTTAATAATTTTGCTGAAGATTGAAATAAATGGTGGGAAATAAATTATGTTTATTTGCAATCTATTGCAATCTATTACCAACTAATGATGAAGAGACATTTAATAATTTTGCTGAAGATTGAAATAAATGGTGGGAAATAAATTATGTTTATTTGCAATCTATTGCAATCTATTACCAACTAATGATGAAGAGACATTTAATAATTTTGCTGAAGATTGAAATAAATGGTGGGAAATAAATTATGTTTATTTGCAATCTATTGCAATCTATTACCAACTAATGATGAAGAGACATTTAATAATTTTGCTGAAGATTGAAATAAATGGTGGGAAATAAATTATGTTTATTTGCAATCTATTGCAATCTATTACCAACTAATGATGAAGAGACATTTAATAATTTTGCTGAAGATTGAAATAAATGGTGGGAAATAAATTATGTTTATTTGCAATCTATTGCAAGTAGATGCAGCAACTAACAATGATGATCATCTCCTAGAGCAAAAGATATTTAATATGGACTAATTCTTTGTTAATTAATAGCTTTGAACATTTTGAATTGTTAATTGTTCATAGAACAAGTTTTAAGAGAGAAAAAAAACATTATTTACAGCTACAAATAACAGGAAATTGTGGAGAGACATGATCGCAAACATTCTGAAATGACACGGCACATAGAAGAAAAAGACGAATTAGTTTGTGTAAATTAATGGCAGAACAAGGTTTAGGCGAGTAATAAAAATACAAAATTTATTAAGAGCTACAAAAGACAGGAAATTGTGGAAAGCCATCTTCACAAATGTCTGAAAGGACATGGCACAAAAAAGAAGAATGAGCTTGTGTAAATTAATGGCAGAACAAGGTTTAAGAGAAATGAGAACAAGATAAAATATATTAATAGTTACAAAGGACAGGAAATTGTGGAGAGCCATGATCGCCAACGTCCTGAAGATACACCGAACATAGAAGAAAAAGAATGAGCTTGTTTAAATTAATGGCAGAGCAAGGTTTAAGAGAGATGAGAAAAAGACAAAGTTTATTAAGAGCTACAAAGGACAGGAAATTGTGGAGGGTCACTAATGTTCTGGAGGAACATTGTACCTGGAAGAAGAAATGATGAAGAAACTGCATAAATTTCAGTAACTGACAAGTGTGTATGTTACATGTGTAGAATTTAATGTGGTGTTTTTTATTATATTTTTTGCAAATTTCCCAAAGGACATTTATTTTTAATCATTTCATCCCAAGCAAGGCAGAACTGCCACTGGTGCACAGGGTATTACAGAAGAGGTGAGATGAAAAAGAGGAACAAGTCACTGGGGAGTCAGAGAATAAGAACAGAATGAGAAAACAGGTGTGAAGAGAGCTGCATGAGAGTGGTGTATAAAGGAAAAACATAATACATGGGTTGTCAGGGAAAAGATGTGTCAAGAAGATAAGAGATGGCAATTGACTTTGCATTTAAATTCTTGAAGATTGTAGTTTTCAGGCTGGAAGTTTAAGCAAAGAAGCTGATAGAGTAGAAATTGCAGTTATATTTGATTGGTTTCACCGTAAAAGGGTGGCACCTAGTTGCCAGTATAGTAGCTTGATTAAATTCATGTACAGGGGGCACCAGGGAGCTAAGTTCATCAGAACAGAAGCCGTGAAAGTATTTGTAGAGGGGAGCCACATTACGTCGGTGAGAAAGTGACTGGAAGTTGAGCTACCAGGTTGGGATCAGTTACTCTTCATTGGATTTTGTCAAGAACTCCGAGATGAATAGCAGGTGCACCCAACCAGATGTGACAGCATTCAATGCACAGGTGGATGGTAGATTTATATGTGTAAGATAAATTTAGACAAGAAAAACTTCCTAGCCCAACAAAGGGAACCAACCTTCTGAGCAGCAGATTGAGCTATGGATTCAATGTAGTCATTCCACTTGAGGTTGGCTGATAGATTTAGACCTAAGAGGCGCAGTGTATTACTTTCAGGGAGACTAGTCTGATTCATTCTGAGGGGTGGGGTAGATGCTGTTGTCTATGGTGGTTTTTTGTTTGTTTTGGAAGCATTAAAATTTACGAGCCATTCCTTACCCCAGGGCACCACAGATTGGAGTCATTTTTAAGCTCAGCAGTTAAATTTGGTTTGTCAGCATGGGCAGATTTCTTATCGAGGCGAGAGTAAATAGTGGTGTCATCAGCATGTGCCGAGTTGGGATCTGTTTACATCAGGGAGATCGTTGATAAAGGTCAAGTATGTGTAGGACATAGAATAGAGTCTTGAGGTACATCAGCATTCAGATGATAGTATCTGGAAGCATGCTCATTTAATATTACCTTCATTACACGATTTGAAAGGAAAGACTGTATCAGGTCAAACAATCATCTAGTTATACCATAACCATGTAGCTTGCGTAGAAGGCCAGCATGCCAGACTCTGTCAAATGCTTTGGAGATAGCTTGAGCTTTTCCGTTCTTATCGAGAGCCTGATATATATACTCTGTGATGGTAATTAACATATCAGCAGTAGACTGGGTGAAGCGGAAACCATATTGTCTATCGAAGAAGAAGCCTTGTGCTGTAAGAACCACTTCAGCATTAATAATAGCCTCGATCACTTTGTCAAAAATCAGTAGGATACTGATAGGGCAATAATTGGAGTGGCCTGAGGGTTCTCCAGCATTCTTAAATACAGGAACCGCAGAAGAGGACTTCCACCAAGCAGGGAAGCAAGATGCAGAGAAGCAGAGAAGCAGTAATTGTAGAATTTGGAGAGGACAGAGGATAGTTCTGAGGCACATTTCTTCAGGATAATTATTGGGATTCCATCACCTCCCCTTACCTTATGGGGGTCAAGCTTTGAAATTATGTTAGAGACTAGCAAGGGAGGAATGCAAACATCACTAAGTTGAGCCTCACTTATAGGTGGTAAGTAGGGTGCAGACACCCCAAAGAATCAAATGTCGAGTTGGTGAAAAAACCCTGAAGATGTGAGGACCGCAAATTAATTGATTAAAGAGGAGATTTGGGGCTTGCTGTTATTTAACACATTTTACAGAGCTGTCAGTAATCTTTGGAGTCGAACTTGCAAGATGCTATATGCTGTTTCATTCTTTCTGCAGACAACAGATTAGCATCATTCAGCATCCTCTTGCACTGATTATGAACAGAGGCAAAAAGGCACCTACTATGGTCAGACATGTATCTCAGATAAAGCCAGAAGATGTGATTCCTGTAGGCAATAGCAGCCAAAACAGCAGGGAACAACCAGTCTTGGATGAAAGCATTGACGCCAGCTTTAACCCATGAAGTGATCTCCCGATGCATAGTCCCCAACAGGAAGACTAAAAAAATTTGTTCTTAGGGACATCACTCAGGAAATCGAAAGATATTCTGCTGGTCTGGGGTACCCGTCAGGAAGGGATGTGAAAAGATATATTAACAGAAACCACAGCAAGATCAGAGTTTCCAAGAGAGCAAAGCTGCATAACACGGTAAGTGTCAGGGATAGAAATGAAACAGAGATCTAGTAATAATATGAATTAAGAAACAGCTGTTTTTGCATGATGTGGATTAGAGGTATAGGGTTACTGATAATAATTACATTAGATGTTTTACATATTTTATAACGAATGATATGCATACAGAGATCTATTCTTTGTTTTATTTTAGAAGAAATAATAAATCACTTCCAGTGACATCTTTATAAATAGAATTTTCCTCTTATCAAGTTGGTTCAGTAATTTATAACTTTCAATATCCATGTGATGCTGAATATATAGATAGAACTAGTCAGAGTTTAGTAGAGAAAATATATCAGTACATCGCAATACACAGAGGGCAGTATGATAATTAGCATATGCTTGTTAATACATGTGGATCTAAACTTACAGGACATATAATTTGATTTTTGCTTTATCTTTCATCAGAGAGTTTTTTATTCATGTGTAGAGTGTAAACAAAATATCATTTGAAAGTGATTCAGACTATGTATTCTCTTCTTCAGGTGCTATATCCCTTCATGACGTAGGCGATCATGGACTTCCACTTGACTCTGTCTCTCGCCGCCTTCAATATTTTTCCTCTAGGTATCTCTCCCAAACCCAGCTCTATCATTCATTCTTCTTCTTCATATGCTGTAACTCTTCAGAACGTAGGCAATCATGGACTTCTACTTGGCTGTGTCTCGTTAATCGCAATAATTTCTCTCTTGGTATCTCTCCCAAACCCCGCTCTGTCATTCATTCTTCTACTCTATGTACTATGTCTTATCAGGACGTAAGCGATCATGGACGTCCACTTGGTTCTGTCTCTTGTTAATCTCAATATTTTTCCTCTTGGTATGTCTCCCAAACCCAGCTCTATCATTCATTCTTCTTCTTCTTCATATGCTGTAACTCTTCAGAACGTAGGCAATCATGGACATCCACTTGGCTCTGTCTCTTGTTAATATCAATATTTTGCCAATGGTATCTCTCCTAAACCCAGCTCTATCATTCATTCTTCTTCTTCATATGCTGTAACTCTTCAGAATGTAGGCAATCATGGACATCCACTTGGCTATGTCACTTGTTAATCTCAATAAATTCCCTCTTGGTATCTCTCCCAAACCCAGCTCTATCATTCATTCTTCTTCTCATATGCTGTAACTCTTCAGAACTTAGGCAATCATGGACTTCTACTTGGCTCGGTCTCTTGTTAATCTCAATAAATTCCCTCTTGGTATCTCTTCCCAACACTGCTCTGTCATTCATTCTTCTTCTTTATGTGCTATGTCCCTCTGGACGTGGGCGATCATGGACTTCCACTTGGCTCTGTCTCTTGCCGCCTTCAATATTTTTCCTCTTGATATCTCTCTCAAACCCAGCTCTATCATTCATTCTTCTTCATATGCTGTAACTCTTCAGAACGTAGGCAATCATGGACTTCCACTTGGCTCGGTCTCTTGTTAATCTCAATAAATTCCCTCTTGGTATCTCTTCCCAACCCTGCTCTGTCATTCATTCTTCTTCTTTATGTGCTCTGTCCCTCAGGACGTCGGCGATCATGGACATCCACTTGGCTCTGTCTCTTGCCGCCTTCAATATTTTTCGTTTTGATATCTCTCCCAAACACGGCTCTATCATTTATTCTTCTCTTCATATGCTGTAACGTAGGCAATCAAGGACATCCACTTGGCCCTGTCTCTTGTTAATCTCAATAATTTCCCTCTTGGTATCTCTCCCGAACCCCTCTCTATCATTCATTCTTCTTCTCTATGTGCTATGCCACTTCAGGACGTAGGCGATCATGGACTTCCACTTGGTTCTGTCTCTTGTTGCTCTCAATATTCTTCCTCTTGGTCATCTCTCCTAAAACCCTATTCTATCATTCATTATTTCTTCTTCATATGCTGTAACTCTTCAGAACGTAGGCAATCATGGACATCCACTTGGCTCGGTCTGTTATTAATCTCAATATTTTTCCTCTTGGTATCTCTCCCATACCCCGCTCCATCATTCATTCTTCTTCTTTATATGCTGTAACTCTTCAGAACGTAGGCAATCATGGACTTCCTTTTGGCTCTGTCTCTTGTTAATCTTAATATTTTTCCTTTTGGTATCTCTCCCAAACCCCACCCTGTCATTCATTCTTCTACTCTATGTACTATGTCTTTTCGGGACGTAAGCGATCATGGACGTCCACTTGGCTCTGTCTCTTGTTAATCTCAATATTTTTCCTCTTGGTATGTCTCCCAAACCCAGCTCTATCATTCATTCTTCTTCTTCATATAGTGTAACTCTTCAGAACGTAGGCAATCATGGACTTCCACTTGGCTCGGTCTCTTGTTAATCTCAATAAATTCCCTCTTGGCATCTCTTCCAAACCCTGCTCTGTCATTCATTCTTCTTCTTTATGTGCTATGTCCCTCTGGACGTGGGCGATCATGGACTTCCACTTGGCACTGTCGCTTGCCGCCTTCAATATTTTTCCTCTTGATATCTCTCCCAAACCCAGCTCTATCATTCATTCTTCTTCTACATATGCTGTAACTCTTCAGAACGTAGGCGATCATGAACTTACACTTGGCTATATCTCTTGTTAATCTTAATATTTTTCCCTTTGCATCTCTACCCAATCCCACTTTTTCATTTATTCTTCTTCTTTGTGCCATATTCCTTCTGGACATAGGCGATTATAGACTTCCACTTGGCTCTATCCTTTGATAATATCAATATATTTTCTCTTTGTGTCTGTTCCCAATCCCACTTTGTCATTCATTCTTCTTCTTTATGTGCCATGTCCCTTCAGGACATAGGCAATCATGAACTTCCACTTGGCTCTGTCTTTTGTCGCTTTCACTATTTTTCATTTTGGTATTTTTTCAGGACCCCTCTCCACCATCCATTGGCTCAGACTATCTGCTTTCCCATCTCTCCTTCTTTGTATCTATCCTGTGTGTATTAAATTCTTCAGGCACTACTTCCTCATTACATATCCCAGGAACCTCATCTGTCTCTTCCTGATGCTAAGTATGAATTTTCTTCTTGTTTGCATCCTTTCCAACATGTCATCGTTGTCCACATTCTCTATCTATGATATCTTCAGCATCCTTCTGTAAAACAACAATTCTGCTGGAACAAGCCTTTTCTTAATTCTTGAGGAGAATGTCCAACATTCCCTGCTATACAGAAGGACAGATATCACATAGAAATCCAACACTCTCTTCTTTGTTTCCAGTGAGATTTTCCTGTCTCTCACTAGACTGGTTAGCTTTTGAAATACATTCTTGGCCATGGCAATGTGTCTTTGAGTCTCCATGTTGAACTTTCCATCCTTAGTCAAGACACTTCTCAGGTGTTTAAATTTCTTTACTTGTTTTATTTTAGTTTCTCCAACTTGTAGTTTGCATTTTATGGTCTTCTTTTTGCTGATGACCATACATTCAGTTTTTTTTTTACTTTATACTCAGTTCTTTCTTCTTGTTTTCTTTTGCTAACTTCTGTCGAACGTCCTGAATTTTCCTTTCCATGTCTGCTATCAGCAGTATGTTATTCGCATATCATATATTGTTGAGATTGTGGCTGCCAATGACAATTCCTGGTAAGGCTTTTATTTCTCTCATAATTTCTTTGCTGTACAGGTTGAAAAGATCTGGTGAGAAAACACATTCTTGTCTTATACCCCTTTCTATTTTTATATACCTGCTGGTTTCACTTCCTATATGTATAGAAGCAGTTTGCTGCCAATATTGATTCCTGATTATCCTAAAATCTTTTCCAAAAATGTTGATGTTGTCGAGCATCTCTATCAAGTCTTTGTGGTGTACTTTGTCAAACGCCTTTGCGTATTCTATAAAGCACAGATAAAAGTACCTCTGCATTAATATTGCTCTTTCAGATAGCATTCTGAGCATGAATATTTCATTCCTCATTCTGGTATTTTTAATGAAGCCACATTGTTCTTGTTCGATCTCTGGGACAATTCTGCTGCGTGCTCTATTCATCATAATCCAGATGATGATTTTTGTAATGTGGGTCATTAAGCCAATTCTTCAGTGGAGTTTATATTTCTTTGCACCTGGCTTCTTAGGTAGTGTTATGAAAATTGATCTGCTTACATCCTCCAATGTATTGCTGCTATTGTAGACATCATGTATTATTATTTCTGTCAACACCAAAGATTTCTAAGGACTTTAACATCTCTATTACAATCCTGTCTGGTCCTGTTAATTTGTTTCTCTTCAATTTGGTCATTGCGGATTCCACTTTGGTTTTTAATATTTCTGGTTCATCCATATTTTTGTGCATTGTTGGTTGCTCTCTCTTATCATAGAAAAAATCTCTAATAAACTTGTCCCATTTTTTAAATATTTTTCTTTTAATAATATTAGTGGACCATCCTTTACTTTTATACATCCTGTTGCTGAGCAGGTCTTTTGCCTTGTTATGAATAGATAGATAGATAGATAGATAAATAGATAGATAGATAGATAGATAGATAGATAGATAGATAGATATTAACTTAGAATAGAATAGATAGATAGATAGATAGATAGATAGATAGATAGATAGATAATGAACAGACTGAGATAGATAGATAGATAGATAGATAG
>JBBBDQ010002539.1:142500-147500 GCA_037127315.1 Ascarosepion bandense
TATAAATCTATAATATGTCTGTGCATTGAATACTGTTTCCATATCTGGTCAGATGCTCCCTGCAATGTAATTGGTACTGACTTAGCATCTCGATTTCAGTCACTTTCTCACAAATGTGATGTGGCTTCCTTCTGTCTTATCTACAAATATTTTCATGGCAACTGATCAGACAAGGTTTTTTAACTTGGTACCCTGTCCACAGGATGTGCGTTGTGGTACAGTGGATATCGACTAGGAACGAGAAATCGGGGACCCGAGTTCGAATTCCAGTTGAATTCTTTGCATTCACTTACGTGCAAATACCCCTGGGAAAGGTATTAATCTGTCTCTTCCCTCCAGTTATGGGTTAAATAACAGGATAGATTGGGTTCTATAGCCTTGGCAGGCAACCAGTCTATCACAGAAAGCAATGGCAACCTACTGTGGGATAATCTTCTGCCCAGTGAGTCATGTCTCTTTTGTGACATGATCGCCCAAGCGTGTATCACGTATGGCACTAAACTGACTGACCCTGTCCACATGAATTTAATTATGCTATTAGATGAGTTTGAATTCTAGTTGAATTTATTTTGTTCATTCATATGCAAATACCCTTGGGAAAGTTATGAATCCATTTCTTCTCCCACTAGCTATGAGTTAAAAAGCAAGACAGATTGGATTCTATAGCCTTGATTGGCAACCAGTCTACTGTAGAAAGAAATGGCAACCTATATCAGGAAAATATTCTGCCTAGTCAGTTATGGATTGAAAGAGATATGATCGCTCAAACGTGTATCATGAATAGCAATTAACTGACTGATTAGATTGTAATGTAGGTTCCACCCTTTTACCACTGAAATAGTTAAATGTAACCTGCTCTTCTACTATTATAGTTTCTTTTCTTGCAATTCCTTTCTGTTTACTTGCTTCCCTGATAATTACAATTTCGAAAAATTTAAATGTGTCAATCCCATTCATCTTTTATTTTTTCTTCTATATTCTCTGTACCCAGTCTATTTTCTCACTGTCACCTCCTGTAAACTAGTGGCAGTCCTGCTTCGCTTGGGGTGAAATGATAAAAAATACTTGTTTGAATTCCAACATTTGCAAACATTTCATGTTAGAGCCAACAGAATCTTATATACCATTCTGACAACACCCTGTTCTTGATAGTAACTGAGGGAAGTATTAACAGAACAAAATATAAACTTTGGACAGTCAATCTGCAATTTAGATTAAACAGACACACCTTGTCAATCAAATTTAACAAAATTTGTTGAAGTTCTTGTGGCTTAAATACACCCAATATATACATGTGTATCTTACCTAAACCTCATTCCTCCCAGTGGAGCATAAGACATCAACAATCTCTTGCTACTGATGAGTGGGGTTGTCAATGCCTCAGTAACTTGTCTTTTTATATCAGGGTATTGACCCTACACAAACTATTTATCATATAAGTGAAGTAGAATGGTTGCCAACTAAGGCTATAGAACCCAATGTGCCTTGCTATTTAACTCATAGCTGAAGAGAGAAGAGAGGGACTAATACTTTTTCCAAGGATATTTGCACATAAGTGAATGCACTGAATTCAACTGGAATTTGAACTCAACTCTTTGATTTCTTGTTCCAAGTAAATATCCACTGCACCAAAATGCACATCCTACATGTGTATCTTAGATAGACAAAATAGCTATCAACCTTGATTAACAGTTTGAAATGTGTATATATAGTTATTGTTAAAAATATTTGAAGACATATCATTAAATAGGCCATAAATGGAAAAACGACCTAACATAATGTTATAAAGTATGCACTAAATTTAAATATTCTCATTTCTTTTTCAGTCATATTTATTTATGACTTTAAGTATAATACTAGATTGGCAATTAGGTCTCATCATTTTATGTTTGAAGTTTTGTGCTATCAGTTGCTTTACTAGAACTTCTCACTTGTGGAACTTTCTTTCAACTTCTTGCTTTCCAGTCAATTTTGATTTTGAAAATTTAAATGCAACATCAATTATCTTCTGTCTTCTTAATTCTTCTTCTTTTATTGTTCTCTCTTCTTAAGAGTAATCTTCATGCTTTTTGTATGTAGATAATATTATGAGGATGATGGTAATAAAAATGGAAATATTAACAAAATCAAGGAGACTTTCATAGTACTTGTGATAAAGTCATTGTGTCATAAAATGATAATATGATCCCAAATGTCTTATATTTTAAATTATATTTTATTCAAATCCTATTTTATCAATGATAACCAATCAATGAATATGTATCTGGGCCAGAAAATCTTATACAAAACTTGGACTATATATTCATTCACAATAGGTGAGAGACTGCCCTTCTTTGGGGCTCTTATCCAATTTTGCATTCTAGATGCAGCTGTGCCAATTATACAGATCTCCACTCATTAACAAGGAGATCACCTGTTAGGTCAACCTCACACCTAGCTTCTCTGAAGGGCACCGAGGACAAACTTTATTCTAGCATAAACCAGCATATGATGCATACTACATTTTTAATCAAATATTAATTAAATGAAAGTATTGTCTTCAGAGGTACTTTAATTTTTTCTCTGAGGGTTCCTCTGTAATTAACACCTCCTATTTTGATGCAGAAAGAGAGCAACAATAATATGGATTAATAGAGATTAAAACCTTCCTGCTAATAGCCCAAAATTTTTGCCTTGTTATGAATAGCAGCTGACTGACACTCTGCCAAAATGAAATCTGACATGAAACTGCATACGAAGTAGAAGTGTATCATTGAAATCTATCATACAGAAAATTATCCCATTCATGAAATGTAGAGTACATTGATCAACTTATCTATACTAATAATTACACTTATACAAGTAATACTGATTATGATAAGGGAAATGTTTATAGAACTGTTTTTTAGTTTTAATGCATTAAAAACAATGTTTTCAGTGTTCAGATACTACAAAGCTTATGCTAGATGGGATGACACAGATGCTCACACAGGAACAAAATATTTCACCAAATGCAAGTCAGAAACAAGTGAATAACTATAAAGTTGAAAATAACTTTTTTGGGAAATGCATTGTCACCTACAACCAGATATGGTATCACCTCAGCGATCCAGAAGTAAAATGACACTCCATGAATTGGCAATATTCAAATTCTCCATCAAAGAAAAGGCCATTAGCAAGCAGAAGTGAAGTACATTGTCTTTTGAGATATGGCTAGCACAGTCTTCTTAGATTTTCTGGAACACAGAGAAACCACCAATGCTGAATATTTCATACACTTAACTGAAAGCCCAAATAGAAGAAAGAATTTTTTTTATTGACAATAGACTAAACTATCGCCCGGTTCACACTCCACCCACATCTATTGAACAGGTGAAGAGGCTCATCCCTTGTTTCCTGTTTAGGATGCGGTTTCCGGTTTTCCCTTTTCAAGTCTTTTCACTCTTTTATTTTTTTTTTTCCAATTGGAGTAGATAGACTAAACTATCGCCCGGTTCACACTCCACCCACATCTATTGAACAGGTGAAGAGGCTCATCCCTTGTTTCCTGTTTAGGATGCGGTTTCCGGCTTTCTCTTTTCCAGTCTTTTCACTCTTACGTAGCCCCCTGCGCATCAGTGGCATTATCGCCTTGCTTGGGGTGATATGATTAAAAAAAAAAAAAAAAAGAAAAAATAACAACATCAAACTCCACACAACCATGGAGGACATTGCAAATTTTGACTGGTCTGCCCTACCATTATGCATTGTTGAGATTTTACACATTCCAATTTTTAAACTACTGAAAGATGAACAACACAGAAAAATTTTGACTAACAATGTTATCATCTTCTTCTTCTTCTATGTGCCCTGTCTCTTCAGGACGTAGGCGATCATGACTTTCCACATCTCCCTATCCCTGGTAGCTCTTAGCATGTTTTCTCCTGTTACACCTTGCAAACCCCATTCCGTCATCCACCTGATCAGGCCCTGCAAATATGTTATCCACTGCCTTCCTCTGTCTCTTTTTCCTTCTAACTGGCCTGTCAGTATCAGGTTCTCCAAGCCCTCCTTCCTCATTGCATGTCCCAAGAACTTCAGTTGTCTCTTCCTGATGCTCACTATAAATTTCCTTTTCGTTGCCATTCTTTTCCAACTCTTCATTGCTGCTTGCATGCCCAGTCCATGATATTTGCAGCATCCTTCTGTAGAACCACATTTCAGCTGCTTTGAGATTTGTCCTCATTTTCGATGATATTGTCCAGCATTCACTGCTGCATTGAAGAACTGATATCACATAGCTATCTAGCACACTTTTCTTTGTTTCTAGTGAAGTTTTCTTGTGTCTTAATATTTTACTCAGCTTCTGGAACACGTCCTTTGCCATGCCAATTCACCTTCGGATCTCTGTGTTGCACTTTCCATCTCCTGTTAAAACACTTCCTGGGTATATAAATTTTTGTACTTGCTTGATTCTGGTATCCCCCACCTGTATTTGGCATTTTGGGTTGCACTTTTTGCTGATCACCATGCATTCAGTTTTCTTAAAGTTTTTATGTTATCATCAATAGTGTGAAAAAGTATGTCACCTCTGCTGGTACAGATTTTTAAAAGTGTAGTATGTAGGTTCTTGCTCATTACTGATGAAAATGTCTACTCGATATTAGTATCTATATAGAAATATAGTTTTTTCGTGGCTGAAGACTTGCTCTATCCAATAGTGTTATTATGCTCACTGTATATGCCGTTTCCCTGGAAATAAATAAGAATTGATTGTTTATATAGATTATGTGAGTATGACAGACATAAATACATAAATATTAAAACAATGACAAACATTTAATAGCAACATTTTTCAGCAATACTTCCATTCTTTCTAAATGTAAGTGATGTTAAACATTATCTGTATGACTTTCTGTTTATCTCTCAATCTATCAATTTGTCTAAAATACATATCTATCTTATATCCACTTGAGGATCTAAATTACACATCCATATCTATCTATCTATCTATCTATCTATCTATTCTGTAAATAACTATC
>JBBBDQ010002539.1:170000-177500 GCA_037127315.1 Ascarosepion bandense
TAGAAAAAAAAGAATAGCTGTAAAAACAGAAGTAAAAGTTAAAGAGATAAAAGACAATATATATATATATATATATATATATATATATATATATATATATATATATGCGTACATACTATAGTCATCCACAGACAGATCTGTTTCACTGTATTACAGCTCATCAGTATGGCTTAGACTCCATTCACTTTCTAACCCAGGATTGAAACCCAACCGAATCAGCGTCAGTCGGCGATTCTACTCACTCCCTTACTAGAGAGTTTGGCTTCTTTATCACCATTATATCTTTATTGTTTATTTTCCATTTTCTTTTCTTCTGTAACTTTTTCTTCTTTCTACACCCTTTATGATATATGCATCCACATACACACCCAGAGGAATATACACACACAGACACACACACACACACACACACCCATGTATGTATATATGTATATATTTTTTCTTGTACAAGAAAACTATATATTTATTAATATATTGAACTCTCACTGCCACAAACTAGTAAGTAGGTAAATAAAACAGTAATTTGCAAAGTGATCTAAGCATAGCCATCTGTTGGTAGTGGTTCTATAAGAGAA
Organism: Ascarosepion bandense; assembly: GCA_037127315.1. Classification (NCBI taxonomy): domain Eukaryota; kingdom Metazoa; phylum Mollusca; class Cephalopoda; order Sepiida; family Sepiidae; genus Ascarosepion; species Ascarosepion bandense. The sequence continues at coordinate 170,576 of JBBBDQ010002539.1, forward strand.
CTGAATATCAAAGAATATGGGTAGAGAGGGAAATAAACGGGTGGGGGTGTGAAAGCTGGTCAGATGGGATGGTGGGTAGTGAACACGTGTGGGTGATATAGGGAGGTTTGTTCTGTTGCAGAGTGAATGTGAGCATGTGTAGGTATGGTTATGTATGTGAGAAAGGATGGAAAAGAGGGGTGGAAAAGATGGGTGTAGGTGTTAAGGTAGGTGTGAGTGGGTAGTGGTAGGGCTACAGTATGAAGATGTGTGTGTGTGCGTGTGTGTGTGTGTGTGTGTGTGTGTGGTAGGGGTTGTTATGAAGATAATTTCCCATTTCCTGTGCCTTGGCACTAGCTTTCCTTTCCACACCAAACTCTGTCTTTCAGCCAGACCTCAGTGCATCCTGACTTTGGGGAATGCAAGTGTTATTTTTAGTTTTGTCAAGAGAGTAGATTATGAAACAGAAAAATAAATAAATAAATTGACAAAAATATATAAATAAAATAGATGAAGACACAACTATCGCTTGTTGGCTATTTTTGTAAGAGCAAGAAAGAAGGGATGTCTAACTCAGTCTGTTCATATCTATCTATCTATCTATCTATCTATCTATCTATCTATCTATTCTAAGCTGTTAATATCTATCTATCTATCTATCTATTCTAAGCTGTTAATATCTATCTATCTATCTATCTATTCTAAGCTGTTAATATCTATCTATCTATCTATCTATCTATCTATTCTAAGCAGTTAATATCTATCTATCTATCTATCTATCTATCTCAGACTTTCCACTTCTATCTATATGCATACCTATAAGAGTCCTTTCATATCAATTCATCTCAAACTGTTCATATCTATCTCAGAGTGTTCATCTATCTATTTATCAATCTCAGTCAGTTCATATCTGTCAATCTATCTATACACATATATATGTATATAAATATATACATAGATATTTCTCAGTCTGTTCATATCTATCTATCTATCTATCTATCTATCTATCTATCAAACTATCAATTTATCTCAATCTGTTCGAGTCTATCTATATATCTATCTATATATGTCAGTCTGTTCATATATATCTATTTATCTATCTATCTATCTATGTAATTCTGTCTGTTCATATATATCTACTTACCTATCTCAGTCCATTCATATCAAATTCTCTTTCTATCTATCTAGCTATCTCAGTCGGTTCATAACTATCTATCTATTTCAGTCTGTTCACATCTATCTATCTATGTATCTACATATCTGTCTCAGCCTGTTCATATCTATCTATGTAATTCAGTCTGTTCATATCTATCTACTTATCTATCTCAGTCCATTCATATCAAACTCTCTTTCTATCTATCTAGCCTTCTCAGTCGGTTCATATCTATCTATCTATCTCAGTCTGTTCATATCTATCTATCTATATATCTACATATCTATCTCAGCCTGTTCATATCATCATCATATCGTATCTATCTCTAGTCTATCATATCTATCTATCTATCTATCTACATATCTATCTATCTATCTATCTATCTATCTATCTAACTCAGTGTGTTCATATCTATCTACTTATCTATCTCAGTCCATTCATATCAATTTATCTTTCTATCTATCTAGCTATCACAGTCGGTTCATATCTATCTATCTATCTGTCTAAATATATGAATCTATCTATCTAACTAAATATATGAATCTATCTATCTGAGCCTTTTCATGTGTATCTATCTATCTATCTATCTATCTATCTATTTGTCTGAGTTTTTTCATATCTATCTATCTATCTATCTATCTATCTATCTATCTCAGTCTGTTCATGTCTATCTATCTATCTATCTATCTATCTATCTATCTATCTATCATTCCATCCATCTATCTATAAATATATCTATTTCACTCTGTTCATATCTATCTATTTATCTATCTATCTCAATCAGTTCATTTCTATCTATCTATCTCAATCAGTTCATTTCTATCTATCTATCTATCTCAATCAGTTCATTTCTATCTATCTATCTATCTCAATCAGTTCATTTCTATCTATCTATCTCAATCAGTTCATTTCTATCTATCTATCTATCTATCTTTCTTAGTGTATTCATATCTATCGATCTATTTGTCTATCTATGTATCTATTTGTTTAACTATCTTAATCTGTTCATATATATATATCAATATATCTATATATCTGTCTCAGTCTGTTTATATATCAATCTTTTCATATCTATCTATCTATCTATCTGTCTAAATATATTAGTCTTTCATATCTATCTATCTATCTAAATATATGAGTTTTTCATATCTATCTATCTAAATATATGAGTCTTTCATATCTATCTATCTATGTATCTATCTAAATATATGAGTCTTTCATATCTATCTATCTATCTATCTATCTATGTATCTATCTAAATATATGAGTCTTTCATATCTATCTATCTATCTATGTATTTATCTAAATATATGAGTCTTTCATATCTATCTATCTATGTATTTATCTAAATATATGAGTCTTTCATATCTATCTATCTATCTATGTATCTATCTAAATATATGAGTCTTTCATATCTATCTATCTATCTATCTCAGTCTTTTCATGTCTGTATATCTATCTATCTATCTATCTATCTATGTATCTCAGTCGGTTCATATCTATCTATCTATCTACATATCTATCTCAGTCTGTTCATATCTATCTATCTATCTACATATCTATCTCAGTCTGTTCATATCTATCTATCTATCTATCTCAGTCTGTTCATATCTATCTATCTATCTATCTCAGTCTGTTCATATCTATCTATCTATCTATCTATCTATCTATCTATCTAACTCAGTGTGTTCATATCTATCTACTTATCTATCTCAGTCCATTCATATCAATCTATCTTTCTATCTATCTAGCTATCACAGTCGGTTCATATCTATCTATCTATCTGTCTAAATATATGAATCTATCTATCTAACTAAATATATGAATCTATCTATCTGAGCCTTTTCATGTGTATCTATCTATCTATCTATCTATCTATCTATTTGTCTGAGTTTTTTCATATCTATCTATCTATCTATCTATCTATCTCAGTCTGTTCATGTCTATCTATCTATCTATCTATCTATCTATCTATCATTCCATCCATCTATCTATAAATATATCTATTTCACTCTGTTCATATCTATCTATATATCTATCTCAATCAGTTCATTTCTATCTATCTATCTATCTATCTCAATCAGTTCATTTCTATCTATCTATCTATCTCAATCAATTCATTTCTATCTATCTATCTATCTATCTCAATCAGTTCATTTCTATCTATCTATCTATCTATCTTTCTTAGTGTATTCATATCTATCGATCTATTTGTCTATCTATGTATCTATTTGTCTATCTTAATCTGTTCATATATATATATCAATATATCTATATATCTGTCTCAGTCTGTTTATATATCAATCTTTTCATATCTATCTATCTATCTATCTGTCTAAATATATTAGTCTTTCATATCTATCTATCTATCTAAATATATGAGTCTTTCATATCTATCTAAATATATGAGTCTTTCATATCTATCTATCTATCTATGTATCTATCTAAATATATGAGTCTTTCATATCTATCTATCTATGTATCTATCTAAATATATGAGTCTTTCATATCTATCTATCTATCTATCTATGTATCTATCTAAATATATGAGTCTTTCATATCTATCTATCTATCTATGTATTTATCTAAATATATGAGTCTTTCATATCTATCTATCTATGTATTTATCTAAATATATGAGTCTTTCATATCTATCTAAATCTATCTATGTATCTATCTTTATATGATCTTTCATATCTATCTATCTATCTATCTATCTATCTCAGTCTTTTCATGTCTGTATATCTATCTATCTATCTATCTATCTATCTATCTATGTATCTCAGTCGGTTCATATCTATCTATCTATCTATCTATCTACATATCTATCTCAGTCTGTTCATATCTATCTATCTACATATCTATCTCAGTCTGTTCATATCTATCTATCTATCTATAAATATATCTATTTCACTTTCTTCATATCTATCTATCTATCTATAAATATATCTATTTCACTTTCTTCATATCTATCTATCTATCTATCTATCTCAGTCTTTTCATATGTATCTATCTATATATCTCAGTCTCTTTATATCTATCTGTCTATCTATCTATCTTCATATCTATCTATCTGTCTGTCTATTTAACTATCTTGGTCTGCTCATATCCATCTATCTACCTGACTATCTCGATATATTCATATCTATCTATCTATATCTCAGTCTGTTCATATCTACTATCTATCTATCTATCTTTTTTTCTATCTATCTTCGACTTTCATCTCAATCTATCTATCTGAGTCTTTTCATATCTATCTATCTATCTGTCTGTTCATATCTATCTGTCTATCCATATATTTATCTCAGGCTGTTCGTATCTATCTATCTATATATCTATCTCAGTCTGTTCATATCTATCTATCTATCTATCTATAAATATATCTATTTCAGTCTGTTCATATCTATATATCTATCTATCTATATATCTGTTTCAGTCTGTTCATATCATTTTATCTATCTATCAATATATCTATCTCAATGTATTCATATATATCTATCTATCTATCTATCTATCTATTTAAGTAATTCAGTCTGTTTATTTATAACAAGCTATCTAACTATCTCAGTCTGTTATATTCTTTCTAACTATGTCAGTCAGTTTATATCTATCTATCTATCTATCTTTGTATATATGTATACACTCCCGGTCAAAAATTTCAGACCACTTTAAAATCTTTAAAAATAATTTTTTTTTTAAGGATAGATTTTAAACTCCACCCACTTAAGGTTACCAATACTACAATCTAAAAGGTTATGGAAACAAAAAGCTACATTCCAAACATTTTAATCAGAAATTTACATTTTTATAAAATGAGCCTTTTTACACATGATCAAAATTATAAGACCAGGTATATAAATTGTTTGATCTATGGTAATTACATTGTTTTTATTTCAGTTAGAGATTAGCAATCACCGCGTAAAGGTGTTACCATGCCTAAAGCAAGCAAACTTACCGAAGTTGAGCGTTCTCGAATTCTAGAATTCCATAAGCAAGGTTTGTCACAGCGGGCAATCGCAGCTAAGGTAAATCGTAGTAAAACTCTGATTTGCAACTTTCTAAAGAACAGTGAGAATTATGGAAAAGTAAAATCCTCTGGTAGGCCCCCAAAAATTTCTCCTGCATTAAGTAGGAGAATAAGACAGGTTGTTATGAAAGACGGGGGACTTTCTTCTAGTCAAATTAAGGCAGTCACAGATGCTGATTGCAGTCCTGTAACCATCAGATGACACTTACGGCAAAAAGGCATGGTAAATAAAAAGCATAAACAAATTCCTTGGCTGCTTCCACGTCACAAGGTGGACTGCTTAAATTTTGGTCGTGAATACCAAACATGGGATGTTGAGAAGTGGAAGAAAGTCCTGTTTTCTGATGAGAAAAAATTCAATCTAGATGGTCCTGATGGCTTCCAACAATATTGGCATAAGAAAAACATGCCTCCTGAAATTTTTTCCACACGTCATAGTGGTGGAGGGTCCCTAATGGTATGGGGTGCCTTTTTTTACAGAGAGACGATAGAGCTCCAGGTGGTGCAGGGTCGTCAGTTATGTTAGCATGCTACAAAAAGCATCTTTGATGACAGAGGGCCATCGTTTGTGTGGGGATGGATAGTTATTCCAGCAGGATAATACTGCAATCCACGCTGCAAGACGGACATTGATCTTTCTACAAGAAAATGGGGTCCATCTCTTGGGACATCCTGCATGCTCACCGGAATTGAACCCAATTGAAAATGTTTGGGGATAGATGACAAGAGATGTTTATTGAAATGGCAAACAATATTCAACAAAAAATGAACTTTCTGAAGCCATCTTCAGAAGCTGGAGCAACATCCCTCGCACCTTAATGGAAACGCTTATTTCTAGCATGACCGACAGAATTTTTGAAGTCATCAAAAGCAGTGGAGGTAGAACTCATTATTAAATTTTGTTGTTGAATGTTTTCATACGCTTTTATCTATCTATCTATCTATCTCTCTGTCTCATTCTGTTTATATCTATCTACCTATCTATCTATCTATCTCTCTGTCTCATTCTGTTTATATCTATCTAACTATCTATCTCTCTGTCTCATTCTGTTTATATCTATCTATCTGTCTGTCTCATTCTGTTTATATCTATCTATCTATCTATCTGACTCATTCTGTTTATATCTATCTATCTATCTATCTGTCTCATTCTGTTTATATCTATCTATCTATCTATCTATCTCAGTCAGTTCATAATTATATATCTATCTCAGTCTGTTCATATCTATTTATCACAGTGTGTTCGTATCTATCTATCCATCTATCATTATATATATATATATATATATATATATATATATATATAATCTCACTCTGATGATATCTATCTATCTATCTATATATTTACTCTGTCTATATCAATCTATCTATCTATCTATCATTATATATATATATATATATAATGATATAGATAGATAGATAGATAGATTGATATATATATCTATCTATCTGTTTATATCTATCTATCATCTATCTAGTCTGCTAATATCTATCTATCTATCTATCTGTCTGCTAATATCTATCTATCTATCTATCTATCTCTGTCTGCTAATATCTATCTATCTATCTATCTATCTCAGCCTGCTAATATCTATCTATCTATCTATCTATCTCAGTCTGCTAATATCTATCTATCTATCTATCTATCTCAGTCTGCTAATATCTATCTATCTATCTATCTATCTATCTCATTCACATTATCTATCTATCTATCAATCTCTGTCTGCTAATATCTATCTATCTATCTATCTATCTCAGTCTGCTAA
>JBBBDQ010002539.1:182500-410000 GCA_037127315.1 Ascarosepion bandense
ATCTCACTCTGTTCATAAATTATCTATCTATTTATTTATATATCTCACTCTGCTCATATCTATCTATCTATTTAGCTATCTATCAATCTATATCAGTCTTTCATATCTATCTATCTATCTATCTATCTATCTCAGTCTTTTCATATCTAACTATATATATATATATATATATATATATATATATATCGATCTATTTGACTATCTATCTTTATCTATCTATCTATCTTTTTCAGTCTGTTCATGTCTATCTCTTTATCTATTTCACTCTATTCATGTCTATCTATCTATCTATTTCAGTCTGTTCAGATCTATCTATCTATCTATTTCAGTCTGTTCATATCTACCTATCTATCTATTTCAGTCTGTTCATATCTACCTATCTATTTCAGTCTGTTCATATCTATCTATTTCAGTCTGTTCATATCTATCTATCTATCTATCTATCTCAGTCTGTTCATTATCTATCTATCTATCTATCTATCTTCTTAATTCTGTTCATATCTTTCTATCTATCTATCTATGTATTTTGTTGTAATATGTGTAATATATCTTCATTCATGTTTTTGCTATTACTTTTTCTATTTTCCTATTTTCATGTATATTGGTCAATTCATCATCCTGGCTGTGCTGATTTTCAATTGATTTTCATTTTTCATTCATTATTTTATTGATCAATTGGGTTTTGTATTCAAATATTTTACCGTAGTTACTCATTTCAAGTGTTCTTTGTAGCTAATGTTTGGAAGAGTTTTTTTTATATCTTTTGATTGCAGAAATGGACTAAGCATCATCATCATTATCATTAATGTTATTGTTTTAGTTTTTGCTGCAGCTACCACCTACATCATCATCAATCTAATTAACTACAAAATAAATGATCATTTATGGGTAGTTAAGAAATTGCATTGATAAAGCTTCAAACAGCTTAAATCATTGTTTTTCTTTACAATACCTTTTTATTTTTTCCTACATCCTTGTAATTTGCATTAAATTGTATAAGATTTTTTTTTGCTAAGATTTTTCTTATGATATTTCATACTATTTGATTGATTTTGATTTTAAAGTTGACCTTTTTCATGCAACAAATACAGAGACTTAGTTCAGAAAAAATAAATAATTTGTCCAGAAAATAATTTTGATGGTAATGCAGCCTATTCTGTGAACACAATCACCAGGCTTGTCCATCGTTAATATATTAGAAAATTGTATTTTATTATAATAAAAGTTGTATATCTTCTCAATTTTTAATGGTAAACCAAAATGTCACTTAATTTTAATTCTTCACAAATGTTTTAAAAAATACAAAAAACAAGGACAAAACTCATAATACATCAATGTATAATATTGATAATTCTTCCTCTTAAAAATCATTCCACATATTGAGGATATGAAAAAATATAATGAAAAGTCTGCAGTTTCCATGAAAAAATAATATGTAACATTATGCACTTCTTAAAATTATAAGAAGAATGAAAAAATAATGAATCACATTATCCACTCACTTCAAATTGTAGTGCCTATAAAATAATAAATCCATTTAACCACTCCCTTCAAATTATAAGAAAAACAAGAAAATAATGAATAGATTTATCCTACCACTTCAAATTGTAGTGAGAATAAAATAATTATTCATCAATATATCCACATCATTCAAATTATAGGAAGAATGACAAATACTGATTCACATTATCCACTTACTTGAAACTGTACTGAGTATAAAATAATAAATCCATATATCCATGTCTTTCAAATTATAGACAGAATAAAAAATAATGAATCACATTATCTATTTCCTTCAAATTGTAGTGAGTATAAAATAATAATAAATCCATATATCCACTTCCTTCAAATCATAAGAAGAATGACAAATAATGAATCACATTATCCACTTCATTCAAATTGTAGTGAGTATAAAATAATAATAAATCCATATATCCACTTCCTTCAAATCATAAGAAGAATGGCAAATAATGAATCACATTATCAATTTCCTTCAAATTGTAGAGAGTATAAAATAATAATAAATCCATATAGCCACTTCCTTCAAATCATAAGAAGAATGACAAATAATGAATCACATTATCCACTTCATTCAAAATGTAGTGACTATAAAATAATAATAAATCCATATATCCACTTCCTTCAAATCATAAGAAGAATGACAAATAATGAATCACATTATCCACTTCCTTCAAATTGTAGTGAGTATAAAATAATAATAAATCCATATATCCACTTCCTTCAAATCATAAGAAGAATGACAAATAATGAATCACATTATCCACTTCCTTCAAATTGTAGTGATTATGAAATAATAATAAATCCATATATCCACTTCCTTCAAATCATAAGAAGAATGACAAATAATGAATCATATTATCCACTTCATTCAAATTGTAGTGAGTATAAAATAATAATAAATCCATGTATCCACTTCCTTCAAATCATAAGAAGAATGACAAATAATGAATCATATTATCCACTTCATTCAAATTGTAGTGAGTATAAAATAATAATAAATCCATATATCCACTTCCTTCAAATCATAAGAAGAATGACAAATAATGAATCACATTATCCACTACCTTCCAATTTTAGTGTGTATAAAATAACAATGAATCCTTTTATTCACTCCCTTCAAATTATAAGAACAGTGAAAATAATGAATCAAATTATCCACTTCCTTCTAATTGTAGTGAAAATAAAATAATAATAAACACATATATCAACTTCCTTCAAATTATAAGAAGAATGACAAATAATGAATCACATTATCCACTTCATTCAAATTGTAGTGTATATAAAATAATAATAAATCCATAAAGCATGTCCTTTCTAAGCTCTACAACCTCTGCCTATCTGCTTCCTGCTTTCCTGCCTGTTGGAAATCTTCCTCTGTAGTTCCTATATTTAAAAACACTGGAGAACCCTCTGACCCTGCAAATTACCACCCTATCAGCCTTCTTCCAATCTTTGGCAAAGTGTTCGAAGCCATTATCAACGCTGAGGTCGTTCAGCATCTCACAGCACACAGGCTCCTCTCAGACAAACAGTATGGCTTCCACTTCACCAGGTCTACTGCTGATATGCTAACAACCATCACCGAGTACATATACCAGGCACTCGACAGGAATGGCAAAGCCCGAACTGTTGCATTGGATATATCTAAGGCGTTCGACAGAGTTTGGCATGCTGGCCTTCTATGTAAACTGCGGAGCTATGGTATAACTGGACATTTGTTTGAAATCCAGTCATTCCTCTCTAACCGCAAAATGAAGGTGGTATTAAACGGACATGCCTCTCAGAACTACCATACAAACGCAGGTGTCCCCCAAGGCTCCATCTTAGGTCCTACACTCTTCCTGATATACATTAATGATCTCCCTGATTCCATAAGAGCCCAAATAGGTTTGTACGCCGATGACACCACAGTTTACTCTCGCCTCCTACAAAAATCTGGTGTAGGCGTCAAAGCTAACCTTGCAGACGAGATTGAAAAAGACCTCCAATCCATATTGGACTGGGGTAAGAAATGGCTAGTAAATTTTAATGCTTCTAAAATGAAGCTACTCTCAATTAACCATCATCGACAATCTCACCTACCTCCCATTAGCATGGACCAGACTTGCCTCCCAGAGAGTAAAACACTATGCCTCCTTGGTCTCACACTTTCAGCGGACCTCAAATGGAATGACTATATCGAATCCATTGCTAAATCTGCTGCTATGAAAGTTGGTTCTCTGTGTAGGGCCCGGATGTTTTTTCCGTCTAAATCTATCCTGCACATTTATAAATCTACCATCCACCCGTGCATTGGATACTGCTGCCATATCTGGTCGGGTGCACCTGCTGTTCTCCTCGGGCTTCTCAATAAGGTTCAGAAGAGGGTCTGTAATGTGATAGATACCGACTTGGCAGACCACCTGCAGTCTCTCTCCCACCGGCGCGACATGGCTTCCCTGTGTCTCTTCTATAAATACTTTCATGGCTTCTGCTCCAATGAACTTAGATCACTGGTGCCCCCTAAATACGAATTTGAACGAGATACTAGATTAGCAACTAGATCCCACCCTTTTACAGTGAAACCAATAAAATGCAGCCGTAACTTCTACTCCAACAGTTTCTTTCCTCGCACTTCCCGACTGTGGAATTCTCTTCCACACGATTGCTTCCCCAACGGCTACAATCTCCAGGAGTTTAAATGTAAGGTCAATAGATACCTCCTAACACACTAACCTGCTCCCATTCTATCAAACACTCTTCCCATCTGCCCAACCCTCATCCTCGCTATCCTTGCTCATCTGTCACCTTCCTCCTGACATTCCCTATGTCTAACCACTCCTTCTCTTTACCTTCCCCTATGTAGCCCCATGCGCAATAGTGGCAGTGGAATTCCTTGCTTGGGGTGAGATGATTAAAAAAAAAAATATATATATATATCCATTTCCTTCAAATTATAAGAATGAAAAATAATGAATCACATTATCCATTTCCTTCAAAATGTAGTGACTATAAAATAATAATAAATCCATATATCCACTTCCTTCAAATCATGAGAAGAATGACAAATAATGAATCACATTATCTATTTCCTTCAAATTGTAGAGTATAAAATAATAAAAATCCATATATCCACTTCCTTCAAATCATAAGAAGAATGACAAATAATGAATCACATTATCAATTTCCTTCAAATTGTAGAGTATAAAATAATAATAAATCCATATATCCACTTCCTTCAAATCATAAGAAGAATGACAAATAATGAATCACATTATCAATTTCCTTCAAATTGTAGAGAGTATAAAATAATAATAAATCCATATAGCCACTTCCTTCAAATCATAAGAAGAATGACAAATAATGAATCACATTATCCACTTCATTCAAATTGTAGTGAGTATAAAATAATAATAAATCCATATATCCACTTCCTTCAAATCATAAGAAGAATGGCAAATAATGAATCACATTATCCACTTCCTTCAAATTGTAGAGAGTATAAAATAATAATAAATCCATATAGCCACTTCCTTCAAATCATAAGAAGAATGACAAATAATGAATCACATTATCAATTTCCTTCAAATTGTAGAGAGTATAAAATAATAATAAATCCATATAGCCACTTCCTTCAAATCATAAGAAGAATGACAAATAATGAATCACATTATCCACTTCATTCAAATTGTAGTGAGTATAAAATAATAATAAATCCATATATCCACTTCCTTCAAATCATAAGAAGAATGACAAATAATGAATCACATTATCAATTTCCTTCAAATTGTAGAGAGTATAAAATAATAATAAATCCATATAGCCACTTCCTTCAAATCATAAGAAGAATGACAAATAATGAATCACATTATCCACTTCATTCAAATTGTAGTGAGTATAAAATAATAATAAATCCATATATCCACTTCCTTCAAATTGTAGAGAGTATAAAATAATAATAAATCCATATATCCACTTCATTCAAATCATAAGAAGAATGACAAATAATGAATCACATTATCCACTTCATTCAAATTGTAGTGAGTATAAAATAATAATAAATCCATATATCCACTTCCTTCAAATCATAAGAAGAATGACAAATAATGAATCACATTATCCACTTCATTCAAATTGTAGTGAGTATAAAATAATAATAAATCCATATATCCACTTCCTTCAAATCATAAGAAGAATGACAAATAATGAATCACATTATCAATTTCCTTCAAATTGTAGAGAGTATAAAATAATAATAAATCCATATAGCCACTTCCTTAAAATCATAAGAGGAATGACAAATAAATAATAAATCCCTTTATCCACTACCTTTCAATTGTAGTGATTATGAAATAATAATAACTCCCTTTATTCACTACCTTTCAATTGTAGTTATTATGAAATAATAATAACTCCCTTTATTCACTACCTTTCAATTGTAGTTATTATGAAATAATAATAACTCCCTTTATTCACTACCTTTCAGTTGTAGTGATTATGAAATAATAATAACTCCCTTTATTCACTACCTTTCAATTGTAGTGATTATGAAATAATAATAACTCCCTTTATTCACTACCTTTCAATTGTAGTTATTATGAAATAATAATAACTCCCTTTATTCACTACCTTTCAATTGTAGTGATTATGAAATAAGAATAAATCAGTTTATTCACTACCTTTCAATTGTACTGATTATGAAATAATAATAACTCCCTTTATTCACTACCTTTCAATTGTAGTGATTATGAAATAATAATAACTCCCTTTATTCACTACCTTTCAGTTGTAGTGATTATGAAATAATAATAACTCCCTTTATTCACTACCTTTCAATTGTAGTGATTATGAAATAATAATAACTCCCTTTATTCACTACCTTTCAATTGTAGTTATTATGAAATAATAATAACTCCCTTTATTCACTACCTTTCAATTGTAGTGATTATGAAATAAGAATAAATCAGTTTATTCACTACATTTCAATTGTAGTGATTATGAAATAATAATAACTCCCTTTATTCACTACCTTTCAATTGTAGTTATTATGAAATAATAATAACTCCCTTTATTCACTACCTTTCAATTGTAGTGATTATGAAATAATAATAACTCCCTTTATTCACTACCTTTCAATTGTAGTTATTATGAAATAAGAATAACTCCCTTTATTCACTACCTTTCAATTGTAGTTATTATGAAATAAGAATAACTCCCTTTATTCACTACCTTTCAATTGTAGTGATTATGAAATAATAATAACTCCCTTTATTCACTACCTTTCAGTTGTAGTGATTATGAAATAATAATAACTCCCTTTATTCACTACCTTTCAGTTGTAGTGATTATGAAATAATAATAACCTCCCTTTATTCACTACCTTTCAGTTGTAGTGATTATGAAATAATAATAACTCCCTTTATTCACTACCTTTCAGTTGTAGTGATTATGAAATAATAATAACTCCCTTTATTCACTACCTTTCCTTTCCCAGTTGTAGTTATTATGAAATAATAATAACTCCTTTTATTCACTACCTTTCAATTGTAGTTATTATGAAATAATAATAACTCCCTTTATTCACTACCTTTCAATTGTAGTGATTATGAAATAATAATAAATCCATTTATCCACTTCTTTGAAATTATAGGAAGTATAAAATCCCTTTATCCATTTTTTCAAATTGTTGCAAGTTTAAAATTATATCAAATTGTACTGAGTATGAAATAATAATATCTCACATTACACACTCTTTTTAACAGTATCAAGTAGAAAATAATAATATCTCCTTTTACCTACTCCCTTATAAATCTGTTCATCCACTTCATGTGAATTGTATATGAATTAGTTATAAATCCCTTTATCTATTCCCTGAAGTTGTACGTATTAAATTACAATAATTCCTTTTATCCACTCTCTTCAAATTGTAGCGAACATGAAATAATGATAACTCTTCATACTCTCTCCTTTCAAATTTGGAGCGCTGAGATAAAAGATGGAAATGAATTTGCAAGTCTGTGTGAAATCTTTTTTTGACAAATGAAAACCTTGCCTTCATAGAGAAGAAGATAGAAAAAAGGTATGTGCTTATGTGCATTTGCTTTTGAACCAATGAAAATCTTGTCTTTACAGAACTTAAACTTTGTATTAGGACAAAGAAAAAAGTGAAATGAGTCTATGCTAAATCCTTTTTGATATGAAATATGGGAAATGGTTTAATTAATAAGAGAAGAGTGTCTGAAGTCATATGAAATGTTTTGTTTCAGTTCACTGCATCCAGTGTTAATGTTCTTGTCAGTGTAAAATTATTTACCAGTTATATTATCAGCTTTTAACCAAATACATTGCACTTGAAAGAATTTTCCTTCAACAATAAAAAAAGGCTAAGTATTTCAACTTACCTCCATCTACTTTTGAACATATATAAAACATCACTTCAGTTAGCCATGAATTGACAATGACAATTTCTTAAAACTACAGATTTTAAGAATTGGGATTTGACTTTTTGAAACAAGCTACTAACAACTTCTAGCATGTAAACTGGACAATAAAATCCTTATCTTGTTTTGTTATAAAACCTTGTGTGTTTTCACATCATTATTATTATTCTTTATTAATCTTCTTGATATGGTCAATCAATTTTTGATTTAAACCTAAGCTCCATGCCATTATAGATTAATGTATATTAAAGATAATTCCTCTTTAAAAAATTCAAATGTATATAAGTAAAAATGAAGATGTGTGTCAGTGTGTATGTGTGTGATTTCTATTAACATACACTTCCACATTTTTCATCCAATTTGTTTTAAAAGTTACATACCCGTTGCAAATTTATTATTTTACACGAGAAAAAAAAAGGAATTGTACATGGATCTTCAGTTTAATTTTGTCTTAATTTCTTATTTTGAAATATCTCTTTTTGTTAAAGGTATGTTCAACACAGTAATTTTTACATGGAGAATAACTCTTTTTGTTGTAGATTATATGAGCTGGTGTTTTGCTGTGATTTTTTTAAAAAAAATCATAGATTGAAACAAACCTGGTGGCTATCTGAAGGAAAACTAGACAATTGTAGTAACAGATGATATCCAAGACTGGTAGGTGACATTTTTCGATTACCTATGTGTGCTCTGCTCATGTTTTCATTACAAAAAAAGTACTGTTTTATCCAAAAGAAACTACTATGGAACAGCATATTTTTTTGCAGTTGTGTGCAGAGTCGGACTGTGGAGATAGAGGGTATGTTTTTTTTTCATTCGTATTAATGAATGTGGTGAGCATATGAAACAATCAAAGTTGAAAAAATGATGAAGCAATAGTCAGAGGAAGTGGTTTAGAAGGAAGAGATAAGTCATTGTAAAACTGACAACATTTTTCGAACTCTTCCACTGGTTAAGTTTGGTTTTGCCCCTATCCAGTTGCAGGCATATGAAAGCCATCATTGGAATTACCTCATATCGTTGCTTTGTTAAAAAGACATAAGGAAAGCTGCAATAGTTAATTTCTGTGAGGTTAATTTGGGGTGTTATAAGAACCACTGGAAAAGAAAGTTAGACATGCATGGAAAGATCTTAGGTAGTTTTCTTTGTTTTTTTTTTCTTCTCTTATTTGGTTGTTGTTGTTGTTTTTGTTTTCTCAGGCAAACTTTAAAAAAATGGTACGCACTGCAGTAAATAGCAGATTTCATGTCTAATAATTGTATTTTGGGGGTTTATGAAATCTGTGTGTAATGGAAAATCGAGCAGGAGTTTACATGGGTATGCAAAGGTCATTTACCCGGTGTTAATTTAAATATTAGGGATGTGGTCACTGCCTATGATCATGGATGTTGCACGGGGTGTCTGTGAATGTGATACAGTTAGAAGGGAGAAGGAAGAGACAGAGGAAACAAACATTTTGAACATCGTGGAATGTTTTAATATATGTATCTTTAAAGGAAAAAAAAAAGAAAAGAGAAATAACAGAAAAAATGAACTTTTGTAAAAACTTTCTAGTAATGTCTGTTCTTAAAAAAGAAAAAAATGAAAACAAAGCAAACTTTTCAGACATTACAGAACTCTCTGATAATTTGTTAAAAAAAACAAAGAAGAAAACAGAACAAAAAAAAAAAGAGAAGTAATACAAATAACAGAAAAATTAGAAGTTCTTACAATTTTCTCTTTTAGTGCATTGTGTGTAATGTTTTTTTTTTTTTGGTTTAATGTTTTCTTCAGGTCATCACAGAGGTGGGGGTCAATCCAGCAAAGTTGACAACAAAATTACTAAAGAAAAGAAAAATATGTAAAAGAAAAAGAAACAAAGGATAACTGAAGTAAATCAGTTCTTTGGATGGCCAGTGTGTGGGTTGTGATTGGAACTGAAATGAACAAATAAATAAATGAAAACAAAGAAAGAATAAGGGAACAAAGGGGAATGAAGGAAGAAAAATAGAGTTAATGTCCAACTGAAAAGGAGTAGAAGTTGCCGTAGAAGACAGATGCTTTAAGTCAGTTATGATGTGGTTATAAGTTATGTAATCATGAGTCTTGGAATAGAAATTTTTTTAATTGTGCTTACATGCGGTGTAAGCCTAAATTTATGGAGAACCTGGTGAGGTTTTGTCACTCCTTGGCCATAATTATTCTTGCACTATTATTCTATGTCAGGATGCCAGTGTATCTTAAAGTATGAGTAGACATGCAACCTACTCTATGGAAAAGAAAGGGAAAAAAAAAGGAAACAGAAAAAAATGAAAATATTGTTTTATGCAAATTGCTCATAGGCATAACAATGAATCAAGCCAAAGTTAGAAGAATAACTTGGAGTTTACTTCAAGAGAATTAACAAGGTAGAAATACGTGCATGCAATATTAAGGGAAAATGATGTCACCTTTGATATTGATATATATATATATATATATTCATTTATTACCTTTGCATGTGTTGTTCTGTATCTATTGCTGATTTTTTCTTTTGTGTTATATTAAGTAATGTATTGTACAATTGACGTGGTGTGGTGGAAAGTGATGGGCGACAGAGAAAATGCACTTAAAATGTTTCTAGATAAACATTTTGAAAAATGGTAATAAATGAATGTTGTATATTATATGAGCTGGTGAATAATTACCTGAAGAAGTGTATTTTTATGAAACAGTAAAAATATGCAAACTGCTAGCAAAAGGAAAATAGACATTGTTTTGATAAATATTTGAATGTTGCCAAAATTAAGAATTTGGGTAAAATTCTCTGTGTCAGGAAAATATTTGAATGTTTAGAAAACTGCATAGCCAAGGTCAGAAGTGATAATAATTTACATTAAATTATTTCGAGTTATAAAACAATAAATTATATTTTAGACCAGAAGTGTGTTTTAATTATTGGAAATAATCAGATAAGCATGCATTTGTGGTGAGTCAAAGTTGAAATGATGTGGATGGTGTGTTAGGATGTGGTGTGGTCACTGATATAAGAGACAGAAACTATTAGTACTAAGGAATCGATCGAGAGAGGGGATTTGAACTAAGATCGAGAAGAACCAGGGAAAACTTTGGACGAGCACAGCCTTTTGGCCCTCGATGTGTGCGTGCTGTCACCTTTGAGCATACCTTCACTTTAACGTCACCTGATGAAAGAATAAATTAAGTGGATGTATTTTTTATACACATGTCAGTCTTTATATTTCAAGTTATTCATTGACATTGGTCCCAGATATACTAAGCATAAGACCAATAGATATTTTTAAAAGTACAAGAGTTATCTCCCGTATTTAATTTCTGTAGATGTAGGTCATATAAAAAAATTAGACTTAAATAGATTTTTAATGCGTGAAAGAACACAAGCCTGACGTTTTAAAGCTTAAAATTTCTGCTGAGTATCCTGAATCTAGAAAAGATTAAAACGTTAAGTAAAATAAAATAAAATAAAATAAAATAAAAGATTAAAACGTTAAGTAAAAAGTCTGAGATTTTGACCAGAAAGAAATGACTATGATTGTCTGAAATATTTAAAATACAGTCTGAGGTTCATTCAAATTTCTTAAGAACAAAAATAGAAGGGACTAATGTTGATGGGCATAACAGACTTATAAACACAGTATATATATATATATATATATATATATATATATATATATATATATATATATAGTTCTACACACACACACAGAAAGAAAGAAAAATACCAGATTTTAAAATTAAATACACACAAGCTAGGATTAAATAGGGACTTAGGTGTTTTGAATCTTTACAAATATTTCAATAGCTAAACATTTTTTAGATACAATTAAAAAAATTTTCTCTAAAACAAAATTTATAAGTATTATTAAAGATAGGTTTAGGTTTACTTTTACAAATATTTAAAAAAATCTGTTGCTTTCTGCGTCACGTGATGTAAACAATCTCTCCCCACGAACGCTCTCGCGAAATACGTTTCTAATTTAAATTTTAAAATCATTTGTTTCTGATGAAGGACTGAGGACGGTCTGAAATATAAAATATAATAATGGAAATAAATGCTGTCAAAAAAAATACATTTTTAAACTTACAACTTTTTAGTAGTTTTTTCCTATATATATATATATATATATATATATATATATATATATAGGCTCTGTAAATAAATAAATTTAATTATATTGAGCTCTTTGGCTGGATCAATTTTAATATTTAATAATTAACATTAATAGGATCCATTTGGGATTTCCCTTCAAGTCACTTCTTTTTGGATTTATATATGTAAATTCACTTGGATTTCAATCATGGCTAAAACTGCACTGATGAGCTTTGATACAGTAAAACAGGACTGTCTGGTGATGACTATTTACTCTCTCACATGCAATTGAGCACTATGGAGAAATGGTAGACTTTAAAAATAGCAGCTACTCATGCATTTATGCATCATTCATTCAATAATAGATCTGAACACTTTCGGCTACTGGTGTGTGTTTACATTGTATATAACACACTAAAGTCCACCTTCCTCTACTGAGTGCCCGCAGCTCAGAGGTGGAATCGCTGACATGTTAATTCGGTTGGGTTTCAATCCTGGCTAGAAGCAATTGGATGTATAAATGTACTGATGAGCCATGATACAGTGAAACAAGACTGTTTGTGGATGACTTTATAAATATATGTGAGAGAGAGAGAGAGAGAGAGAGATATTATTTTTAATTTGTAAATGAATTATTATGCGACCTAGGTTTCTACCATGTTGTGTCTTCAGGCAATTTGCAATAACTGATTCTTACTGTTTTTTTTAATAACACTCATGTCACGAGGATTTTCTTTGAATGTATAATTTTAAAAATTAGAAGTTATAATGTTTTCATCCCTGGTTGTATGACTGTAATAGGTATATTATATATATTACAATATGCAAAAGAACACACAGATTAAAAACCCACAGTTCAAGCATTTACTTTTATAAAAAGTGCTTGATACAAAGTCGAGCTTAATACTGTAATTTTGTTATTACAATGCTTTATAAAAGCATTATATCACTACACAAAACTTCCTCTTCAGGTGATATGTTATGCTTTTATAAACCAGTGTAATAACAAAATTACAATATATATATATATATATATATATTTTACTGCAAGAGCCATTGCGTTTCAGTTCTATCTTATTACCACCTCATTAGGCAACTGCTAATATGATAATCCCGGAACACAATGGCTCTTGTGTTGCAGTAAACTATGTTTTTATTATAAACTTTTGATAAAAATATTACCATATATAATGCTCTACTAAGTATCAAACTCTCTTCATAACGTAAATCTTTACAAACAGTAGATTGCCAACCATTTGTACTACTTCTGATATATATAACTGAAATGTGTGTGACCATGTGTATATCCCCACTGATTTCTATTAACATACACTTCCAAATTTTTCATCTGTATCATTTTAAATCTTACACAACCCTTGCAAAATTTATTCAAGTGAACATTGATTTTACACAGCCAACCCAGAAACAAACCTCCAACATTTACCTAGCCTAATTTTATCTTACTGTATTGCTGAAGTTGCAACTATCAACACCACATATAAGAACTGTCAACTTTCTGCATAGTGGTACATTTCCCCCTTACAAATACCATTGCTTAAATTGCCCATTAGAATTCTTACTCTTCCCATCCTTTTCAATGCCAGGTACTTACTCCTAGTATAAAATAAGTTTCAAAATGTTATGAATATAAACAATGTTGGGGAAAACATAAAAGTTAATAAATCATTGTATAATACTGATCATTTCTCTTTAGAAATACAAATATAAAATAAGATACTAAATGTCCTGAATATAAACAATCAAGATGAGGACACTAGCCTGAATAGATCAATGTATAATTATGATCATTTTTCTCTAGAAATTCATTAATAAAATGATTTCTAATGTTGCAACTACATTATTTAGAAAAAACACTAGACTTAATAACTAAACATATTTTTATGTGCTAGCAATCCTTATTGTCCACAAGTTTCCTCCTTTTTATCTCTTAACAAATTTTCTCTTTTTATTAGTTCTTTGAATCCTGTATCTGTTCTTTAATTTCATTAACTTTATGTAGGTTAGTTAATGTTTCCAACTTTTCTTCAAAATATTCTGGGAGTGTCAAATTTTTCAAGCCTTCTTTAGATAACCCATAAATTTCAACTAATTAAATAATTGTCTCTTTCTTACCGTCTTGTTTTAATCTTTTCTGTACTGACATGTTCAGTCAATGGTATTTTCAGTATCTTTCTGTCGAAATATATTTTTGTTGCTTCAAGTCTCTTATTCTGCAGTTCATCACTTGTTTCTAACAAAATTTTCCAAGTCCACAGAGGGAACAATTACAATATTCCCTTACGACTGTGGGGGGGGGGGGGGGTAATTGACATAAAAATTAATTTCATTTAAGAAGTCATTGACTTTTACAAAAGTATTAAAAGCAGTTAAATATATTCTATTTTTATGATAAAAATAATTTTATTTCAAATGTAATATTCAGAATTGAGTAATTTCATTTGAGAAATTATCCAAGTTAACTAAGAAATACTGATGTCCAAATACATTAATATTGATAATTTATCATATCAAATACTCTAAATGGTGTAATTAAACTTACTGAATTAATGCAAAGTAAATCTTAGAGTAACATTTAAGAGCAATGAAAATGAATTTAGAAAATGAAGATTAAATTTAACCTGAAGCTGCTTCGGTTCATTTTACACTAATGACCTTGGGAAAGGCATGAATTTATTTCTCCCTGCATTTTCACCATGACAAAAGTCAACATTGGTATGTCATAACAGCTGACATTGATACTATGTAACTAAGTACTGTGAGTTATATGATACTTAGACAAATGGGCAACATCAAATAACTTGTTGTCCTCCGAAATGCCATAAAGGACAAAAGACCGAATGTTATAATAATGCTGTCAAGGTTATAGAAACAATTAACTCTGAGTATATATAAAAGTCAGGGGAGATAAATCTGATACAATATAGGGGTTATCTCTCTTCGCCTCGTCACGTATCACATTTTTTTTTAATTAAATAGAAAATATTTAAATTTTGTCGTTTGACACAATTCTACATGTATCTAATTGTAAATTTTATCAAGTGATCGAAATTAAAGTTACTACTCGTTTTAAAGCAACAAATTTTAAAATTAGACCATTATTTTTGTATAGAATTTTTGCAGTTTGTAATTCTATATTTTATATCGCAATAGTAGGCGACTTGTCGTGGCAAGGAAGTTAGTCACATAAATGATTACCTCGAAGTAGTAAGTTCAATGGGCACTGGTTACTATATGCTTTGGCTTCGTGCCAAAAAAAACTCTACCGTATAAAAGTACACAAGGGAGACAAATCTGAATAACTTGATTAAAGAAAAAAAAATGAAATTAATTCAGTTGAGTAATCTTTACAAGCGCCGTCTGATATAGACAGACAATGGATTTTTCTTTTTTTTTTTTTTTTTTACTTACAAAATAAGCGTGCTGGTATAATAAATAAATGCCAAATCAAGATTTTTTTATATTTATGTTCCCGAATTTTCCGGAAAAAAAAATTGCATACTATAAATGAAAAAATGCGTCAAACTTACTTAACGAAAACTAAAGTTTTATTTATTTATTTTTAATCGTATCATCCCGAGCAAGGCGGTAATGCCACTGATGTGCAAGGGGCTACGTAATAGTGAAAAGATTGGAAAAGAGAAAGCCAGAAACCACATCCTAAACACTAAAACAGGGAACAAGTGATGAGCATCTTAACCTGTTCAATAGAAGTTGGAGTGTGAACCGGGCAATAGATAGATAGATCTATCTACTACTCCAATTGGATCTATCGTCAACATTTTAAGGAAATACCAAACCAAAAAGTGTTTTTATTATTCTAACCTAGTAAGTAAAATTCTAAATTCTTTTTAATATTGAAAATTGATTAAAATTTTGTTTTTCTTGTGACAGAGGATGAACTATAAAACGGCTAATTTTAGTGTCTTCTTGCAGTTAGAAAAAAAATAATACATTAATTTGGAAATTCTAGCAAAAATCAAATTGATTTTTTTAATTAAACTTTCAGGACTTATTCACAAATTAAAATTATTTATTTATTTAATTTTTTCAAAAATAATGATATATATTTTGTTTCTTTTTCTTACATGTTACTTTTACTTAATTTCATGAAAATCAAATTCAAAATTTTAATTTTTACTTAAAAGCAGTAGTCTGAAGAATTTAAATCATTAATTTTGTACTATAAATGACCAATTACTGAAAATCAGCTCTAAATTGTAAAAAAGGAAAGAAAAAATATTAAAATTAAGATATTATTTAATTAAAATACTGTTCAGGACAATACTGTTTGAAGCAAAATAATTTTTTCAATGAAAAATGAAGTTTTACAAGAATTTTTTTTTTTAACAATTTCTGTTAAAATTCAGTTTTAATGTAACTTATGAGAAATGGTGTTATAAAGTAAAAATGTTTTCACTAATAATGAATTCATCAGAAATTGAAGTGCTTCAGTAGGTATCATCTGCTTTTCTGAGAGAAAGCAAACATTGCTTAATTTTTGAATTTCAAAAATATTTTTGGTACATTTAAATTTGTAGGAAAACAGCTGGGTTTGCTTTTCATTCAGAACTAATCAAAAGGTTTCCTTGAAAATACTAAGAAGTGAGTTTGGATCATACCTGTAAGTAAAAGGGTGTCCATGAGTTAATTCAAAGAACATCTGGTGCTGGAACCCAGGTAGTTCCAATCCAAAAAGAAAAAAAAAACAATACAGAAGAAATATGACAACCACCAGACTGAATTGAAAAGAACATCAAAGTTGCTCATACATGAAGGAAAAATCTGCAGCTGGCATGATCATTCTATTCTTAACTGTTATCACAAACTTGGCTTCAAAATGTTAAAAATGTAAGTAACCTCTGTTTCAAACTAAAATAAATAAACTTTAAATTTCCTAATTTTCCTCAAACATTTTGGGAAAAAAAAAAAGAAAAAAAAAGTATATTTTATTTTTGTAAGATTTTTAAAATAGAGAATTAACTTTTGTTCGCAAATGCTTAAAAAGTGCTGTACATCTGATTTTGCTGACAACATACGAAAAAAAAAAAGTCATTTTCAATCAATATAGATTCCATTTTAAATACACCAAAGTATTTTGCTTACTAGGTATAGTAATTCTGTTCCTTTACATCTGAATGTAAGATTTTTCATTTTTAAAAGTACATTAAAAAGCATAATATATTGTAAAACTGAGAACATCTTTATTTGTATTGTGACTGTTTTTGCTTAGGCAAAACTAAAAGGATAAAAACAAAAAAAAAATTAATCAATGTCTATTTAGTTAACGGAGTTGGGAAATGTTTTGAAAAATGTTCTAAACAAGAAATGTACCAGAAGAAAAAAAAAGTTTAATTAAATAATAATATTTGATACACAAGGTAAACTAATTTTATTTTAGTTTGACCCCCCACTCATGTGGCCTTCAGGTGTACTATGTTAAGAATAGTAGGTGTTAAATATTTGCTTATATAATGACCAAATCCTCTTTCAGTTTGGAGTTATTTAAATTTAAGTCAATAATAATTTTACAAAGAGAATCTTATGGAAATGTTTATAGTACCTATTCAATATTAGTCACTAGAAATTCAGTAACTTTTTTCCTTTATTTTATTATAAGTAACCTTTATGTAAAGCCATCTGTGCTTTTGTTATCATTCAAAAATTACTATACAAGACTAATAAATTCCATTTTACTTCTCAAAATTAAAGAAAGATATTCTGTCCTTTACAAAGACTTTCTCCTAATCTTCCTTCATATAATCTATTTGCAAATCAGTAATAAAAAACAAAAAAAAACAAAAAAAAACACCCCCACTAACATGTTTAAAAAAAAAAAAAAAAAAAAGAAAAAAATTTGTTACCATAAATATATATTTTTAATGTAAATGGTTCTTCAGTACATAATCATGGCTCTCCACAACTTTCCTATTGACTTCTTCCCAGTTTGAAAATTTAGAGTAGTCCACCACCCAAGGCTCAAGATCCTAGCCAACTCTTACTCATGATTTTTCTAAGAGCATCTATGTAAAAATGAGCACAATTGACTAGGCTAGCAAATTTTGCATTTTGCACTTGATAATAATTATGCTAATTGTACAAGTCATAGTTATGTACAATACCTGAAATAAAACCATAGAAGAAACATGTGTCAAGAGGAAACATGCCATAAAATGTATATGCAGGTGTAGTGGATCAAGTGGAACAGCAAAGTACCAAATGCTTAGGTCCTCACATACTCTGGTCTCCCCACATTGTTGCTCTCTCAATGATTTTTTTTTTTTTCTGATTCTCTTATATTCATTAATTTCCCCTTGCCTCTTAAGCTTTATTGTTTTGCTTGGTGTGAAATGATTTAAAAAGCAAATCATATATATATATATATATATATATATCTAAACTTATTTATAAATGGAACTGTGTGTGTGTGTGTGTGTGTGTGTGTGTGTGTGTGTCCATTACCTATAGACTCCGAAATGGTTGAACTGATTTTCTTGAAAATTTACACAGTTGTACTATAAGTGTCTGTGAGTGTTCTTAGCTAGGTTTTGTGTTGAGGTACCACCAATAAATATCGAAAATCAATAATCGAAAAAAATCGGGTTATAGGAGCAGTTCGATTTTAATCGAATTTGATACACTCATAGACAAAGACATAAGAAACGATATTCAGAAGTTTCAAGGTTGCAGTTCTTATAATAGTGCAGAAAATTGATACATATAAAAAGCAAGATGTGTGTGTGTTTATCTGCCTGTATTTTTTTTTTTTTTCAGCCCTTATTTTAGTTTTTGCTTCGGGTTTGGCTCTAAGTAGGTATAATTGTAGTTCTTAGTCTCACCATGATACCATTTACTCAGAGAACTTATTTAGCCTTCAAAATTCAGTTTACAATGAAAAAAACTTATTCGATATCGATACCAGGAAATCAAAATTTGACTTACATCCATTCATTTTTCTTTCACTCTACGTTTTCGCTTTAACTGGAATCAACTATTGCTTTTTAGTCTTTCATGCCAACATCCAAAGAGTCTGAGCTCCAGGACCATGGATTAATTTTAAAGCTTTCATTACATCCAAGCAATGCCAGGCTATACTGCTAGTGTATAGGTTATATATATATATATATATATATATATATATATATATATATGAGCTCAGTGCTACTTTAAATGAGAAAGGTATTATTTTATGTGGTAACTTCATAACAGAATAAAAAAAAAAAAATGAAGGAATATTAAGAAATTATTTATACCTCATGTACACCAGATTTAAACTATTTAGAATTCTTATTTTAAAAGGATTACAATTTCAACTTTATATATAATGTGAAGAAAGGACAATAAGAAATTTACTGTTCCTTAATGTTTATTCTTAATTTTACAATGTTCAATACAAAAGTATTGCTAAAAATCATTATAAGATAATTAATTTAACATCTAACATTTTCATGACACAGAATTTTCCATGTTTCAGAGTCATATTTTTACTATGACTATCTTCAAGTACTTGTGTATAGTGCAACACCCACTACTTTTGCATAAAAAAATATGTCAGTTATGTGCCATATGTGATACATGCTTGTGCAATCATGTCTCAAAAGAAACATGATTGACTGGGCAGAAAATTATCCCACAGTAGGTTGCCATTACTTTCTCTAGTTGACTGGTTGCCAACCAAGGCTATAGAACCCAATCTGTCTTGCTATTTAATCCATAGCTAGAGGGAGAAGCAACGGGTTCATACCTTTCCCAAGGGCATTAGTGTGCAAGTGAATGTAACAAATTCAACTGGAATTCAAACTTGACTCTCTGAATTTTTCATTCATAGCTGATATCCACTGCACCACCCATGCACATCCTCCCCATAAACGATATTGATTTTAAACCCTTGTACTGTAGTGTAGTATATAACACATCACTTAATAAATCCTGGACAACTAATAATACAACTTTTAGGCAAAATTTGACTTTATTCATCAACATAATCTCCTTCGAGGGTGATACACTGATTCTAATGTTTCTCTAACAATCCCATGCTTTGTTTGGTAGAATGTCTTTGTCCTCAAAATACGACTCAGTTTCCAATATTACTTCTTCACTGGAGCCAAATCTCTTTCCTTGGAGCATTCTTTTGAAGTCTGCAAACAGCCAGTAGTCGCTGGGGCCAGATATGAAGAATAGGGTGGATGTGGAAGCAGTTCAAAGTGCAGTTTTGCCATCATTGTAATTGACTTGTGACATGGTGCGTCGTCTTGGTTAAAGATCACTTTTTTCTTTATTTGTGGCCATTTTTTGAACACACCAATAATGCTATATAATGTTCACTATTGATGGTTCTTCCTTTCTCAAGGTACAAAACACCTTGCGCATCCCAAAATATGGAGACCAATAACACTTATCAAGCCACTGCTTTGCTTGAACAGTATTTTTTCCTATCAGAAAGCAATGCTTTATCAGCACATGAAATTCAGATTTTTCTATTGTTTTGAAAATTTGTAACATTAGCTTCACTTAAATAACTGTAATTTGTAAGCTAATCATCCGATTGGTGCCAAATATTGTAACGTGCGATCTGAAGGTCAGTATTCCATAAGAATCATATGGATTTCTTATTAGTGGTGCCATCTATATGTCAGGCACGGGATTTATTGAATGACATGTTATGGTAGTGAAGTTTTGTAAAATAGAGGAAGGGAAAAAAAAACAAAAACTATTCAATGATCTATATTCTAGCAAACTGATGTGTGTATGTATATAAGAATTCCCACTTATCTCATACTGGAAAGGAGACTTCTTTCTCAGAGAAATTGAAAGAGACAGGTTATATTTTACCAAAACATGACTAGGTACAATAGGGGGCGTCAACAAAAAGGAAAAAGAAAAAACATTAGCAATGGTAAGTATTTACAGTTTATTATTCAATACATTCACAATGTTGTTAATTTTTTCAGTATATGAATATCTATACAATGTGTATCATAAGTGAACAACTATGAAATGGTTGAAGGAAGTAAAGAAAAAATAAAAATAAAAAATTCTTGGGCAATTGGGATAATTTTGTTTTGCAAAATTTCTTTAAAATAAATTCATTAGCAAGTATGTCAATTAAAAAATGTATTATGTGACAAAAAGCAGATTGTATTAATCCACAAACAATGCAAGCCATGACTTCCAGTTTGGCCTCCTAAAAAAATCACCTTATAATACCCACAGCTTTTATTAAACAAGGCCAGAAGCTTGTGTGGTCAGTAGTATATATGTTTTTTATTTTTACTACATTGACATGTGTCAAAAATACATAACCCATCCATAAACCCTATTCCATTTAACTGACCATTCAATATCAAAGCATTTCAAATTGATAAAAGTTCTTCAAAATATATAAACTGGTGGATTAGTCTTGTTATTTATGATCTAAACTTTACACATATATATATATATATATATATATATATATATATATATGAAAGAGTGCACAAGTAGATTTATATTTTTTGCATTTGTGATAGTAACAGATTAAGTTGTTATAAAACAAAGGATGTTAGTATAAAAGTGACAAATGCTAAATATCTAGTTGAGATGCATTTTTTCTTTATAAACACAGCTAAGGCTTTGATATTAACACCTACTGTGATTTCAAACAATGTTATCTTTCCTATATTTTTCCATCAAACACAAAGCCATTTATGCAGAGATAGAAAATAGACAATTGAGAAAGAGACATTTTCTAGGATTCAAAAAAACAAAAACAAATAGAAACTTTTACAATAAGAAAGTTACAACATTAGGATGGACACTGCCATTCATCCAAAGGAAAGCTGAAAACCTAAATAGAACTTGAAGATTGGATGCATATCTTTTTTGAAAAAAAAACAAAAAAAAAAACAAAAAAAAACTGCTGTCTTTTTCAGATATATAAAAGTTTTATTTAATAAATTTCTGTGTACCTTTTTGAGTAAAAGAACTGTAAAACTTAAATTTAACTTGGTTTTTGAAAGAATGCCAATTTTAGTTTTAAAATTGTATAGAAAGCCAAAAGAGTGCTGGAGTTTAAATAATAAAGGAAAAATTCTAACTTGTTAAAATGCTGTAATAATTTAGAGAAAGAGAAAAAATATACTGATCTCCAAAGTAATGGTCACCAATGAGGAGTGGTAGTTAAAAAGTTCTGTATGTGCATGTATGTATATAGTTCTTGCCTCGTAAAAGTCAGTCAAACAATATGTTGTAAGTAGGTAATTAAAGCTGAAAAAACAGTAAAAGAAAAGTAAAGATAAGAAATATAGAACACTTTATAGTTTGAATGACTATATATGGGGAACTATTAAATATCCACCTCCATAACAGATCAAAATTAAAACCACAATGTGGATAACTTCATAAAAGCTTTCTATTATGGTCATATTTTATAAGAATCACAGAATCAAATGTAAATGTTAGAGAAAAAATATACACACAACTCAGAGAATAAATAATTACATAGTTCTGATATAAATGACTATTAAACAAAAATGTATTCTATTAAATTGTAAAAAACAGCTGTAACATAAAAGCAGAGAGACAAATATAAAATGATTAAATCTGTTAAATATGTTCCTTTGCCATACTCTAATGTGTAAGGCAACTACATGGGGAAGGGGAATCA
Organism: Ascarosepion bandense; assembly: GCA_037127315.1. Classification (NCBI taxonomy): domain Eukaryota; kingdom Metazoa; phylum Mollusca; class Cephalopoda; order Sepiida; family Sepiidae; genus Ascarosepion; species Ascarosepion bandense. Next base: position 205,191 of record JBBBDQ010002539.1, read on the forward strand.
CAGAAATAGAGAGAGAGAGAGGAAAAAAATGTCAAGGTCACCAGGTAAATATTTCTTTGAGGTCAAATATCACTTAAAATATTAAAAATGAATTAAATAAAATGAATTAAATAAAAGTACACATACAATGAGAAGTGTGGCATTCCACCATCCAAATTAAAAACACAGTAATCTTAAATTGATAAACAATACCTTATATAGAAAGAAAACTGAAGCAAATAGGGTAGTAGTAGCAGATATATCAGATTGCATTATGGCTTTTACAAAACTAATATTGTTCTTCAGTATGAAATAATAATGTCTACCTCAATAATAATTTCCACTTCAATTAATAGTAACAGCAGAAGGTAATATTTTTTTTAAATATTTCTTTTTCTGACAACTTGAATACAAAATTCAGAAAAAGAGATTTACTTTTATTCAAAATTGCTGTTATTTTAAAGCAACAAGGAAAAAATGCAAAATTATACAACTGATTTTTCTGTGTAAGCATATATCAAAGTTTAATTATGCACATTAATGGAAACAAGAAACCAAATATAAGATAATTAACAGAAAAATATTTAATTAGGATAAAATATACTGTTGCATGATGAATTCTAATTATTTTATCAGTATGAACAAAAAGCACAAAATAAGAAAAATACTTTTAGGCACAAATAACTAAAAACATTTAATTTACAAAAAGTTAAATTATATATGCTAAAGGATAAATGTCTTTAAAGCATTTAAAAAATTATTCATATTAAGTAATAATATTTAATGTTAGATTTGTTTTTTTCATTTAATGGAAAATAAAACTCAATTATACATGTATTACCAAAAAAGAAAACCAAAAACACTTATTAAAAATTTGTTTGCTATCAAACACTGAGCATTTTTCTTTAATCATGTATTTTTAAAATTTAAACAAAAGGTTTTCTTTGGCCTTGTTTCCCACCCCAAGGTAATAAGTTTGTCTTGATTTGAAAATTACAATATTCCACTCTTAAGATGAAAAAAAAATGAAAATAATTTGCTTTCTCTCATAAAAATCAAGACAAACACAAATTTCTTCTAGACTGAAGTGTGTGTGTGTGTGTGTGTGTGTGTGTGATATAAAAATTGATTTAAGTTTTAAAATGACATTTTATAATGCAAGTTATTATTAATTTTACTAATGGCAAGATTAAAGTTTTCTTATACATAGAATTAACAATTATCACTCTGTATGTGACTACATTTGCTGTGCAAAAATTTTATCCTGCCACTGAAGGTGACTGATCCTTGAATTTATATGTTTGAATTTAATAGTTGTGTCATATCCTGTTATGTCAACAGAAAACACCTTTGAGTGAAATTATTAACAATAAGGAAAGTACAATTGAGAGGCCTTGAAAAAGAATGCTGTGAAAAAGGGAAGTAATAATAATACAGAATGCTAAAGGTTAAGCAATTTAAATCATTTGCATTTCTCTTTGATAGTGCACAAATAGTATTATTATAAATCTACAATAAGATACAGGGCAAGCCAAAAGTATTTGAATTTTATCATAAATGTAGGTTTGTTTTATAGTTAAAAATACATACATGCACACAAAGACTTTAATATGCCCAGCTTATATTCTTCAGATGGGAACAAAGTTTAAAATAAATAATATCACTATCTTATAATAATTGGAATATTTGCAAACTTATTTCATATACCAAATGTATCATCTATTCTGAAACAAAGGTACTGTTAGGTATAAATATACAAGTAACTTTAAATATCTGTAAAAGGTTCTACTACAAGTAACAAGAAAAAAAGAAAATGGTAAGCAAGATTTTTTTCAGCAACAAAAATCTTATTCTGATAAAGTAGAAAAGGGTATCAGGGTGGGAAAGACCAAAGCATGGATATATTTTGCAATTGTCACAAACCATTTTAATACAGGTTATAATTAAAATGTACTACAAAAAAATTGGATGGAAATAGTAAGAAAGATCTGGGTGCTTTTTTTTTTCAGTTAAATATTTGTGGGTGATTCTTATATTTTCTTTTGCTTAAATGTAATGAAATAGAATAGAATTGGTCAATGTTAAAAATAAACATCCAATACTGTAACAGCTATGCACGCTTAATGGATATTCAGCAGTAAAACTAGAAGTCTAAGCAGAATTTTGAAGTGACTTATTTAGGCTAATTTTTGTAGAAAAAAGAAATAATTCTAAGGATTATGTGTTGCATTTTCCTCCCAAGTCTAAGGTAAGAAAATGAAAGTTGCATTCAGTTTTATGGTAGTGAGGAGTTTGCCATTTAGCAGGAACTAATATACAACAGCTATTTGTTTTCTTTGATAACTAAATGAGTAGCACCAAGTTAGATATATAGATTCCCACTATTAATATTTATGTTATTATAAATTGCTATTATTATTAGTCATTATCACCAGCTACCCTTATGTCAAAGAATAAATAAAAAGATAAAAGGATGATCAGATGTATGAAGTAGAATGAAAGCAATTGTGCAAAGCAAGACCCTGCCCCAGTGAAAATTGATTTTGTATGGAAAATAAAAAAATGTGTGTTTGAGGAAGTGAGAAATATCCGATTACTTCCTTTAGCACACCTAGAGAGAGAGAGAGAGAGAGAGAGAGAGAGAAAGATCCCCTCTCACCCAGATGTTTCTTTGGCAGAGGTGGGTGTATTGATTACACAATATGCAAATGTGTCATCATATATATATATATATATATATGTGCACACATACACACAATTTAACTACTTGGCTAAAAGCCATATACTCAAATGTTTGCAAGATGAACAAGGCAGACATGAATTTGCTTGATTAGGTGGATGAAGGATGAAAGTTACTTTAGATTTAATAATCACATTTCAATTGTTCTAGGAATCAAGGAACAATTATTTTTCTGTGGAAGAACTTAACTTTTAATTATATATATATATATATATATATATATATATAGTATGACCAATAGACAAATCTCACTCCAACTTTCCTTCTCTTTATTGGATCATCAAGTAGAATAACTGTAATGGTCATAAGAAGAGGAAAATGTTAGTCTCAATATTTTCTGGAGGTGAAATGGTAAGCAGTTTGAGATTTTGATTATTGATAAAAAAAAAAAATGATGATCCAGGGGCAATGTTGTTGGTAAGTATCACCCTTCTCTCTAAATTTAAGGGTTATGGAAACACACTCACACATAATCTTAGTGAAATAAAAAGATGAGAAGGCGAATCAAGATTAGAAAGAAAGAACAAGCAGTTTACAAAGTTTGGCAACTAAATATCCTTGAAATATTAGAAAACTCCAAATAAAACAGGATGTTTGGTAAGGGAGAAACAGCAGAAGATAAATTTATATACATGTCCATCATTACTTAAATTAACACATGGATACTGTCCATGTAAAAGAGAGAGAGAGAGAGAGAGAGAAGAGGGAGTCTACAATTTTATCATTAATAAAAAGGAAATAAAATAAAGAAAAAAAAGAAAAAGAAAAAAGGCTGGTAGAGAACACAAGATGTGTTTTTATTTTTATTTTTTGAAAGAATTTAATTATATTTATTGTAATCACAATATGAATCATGGTATGGAATCCATGATAAACATTTAAGCTTAAGTTTTAAGATTAAAATATTTTAGAAACACTCTCTACCCACCACTCTTTCTTTAACAATTTTTTTTTTTGGCAAGGGTAATTATAAAAAATTAAATGTGATTTTATTTTACATTTTAAATTTTTTTTTTTAATGTAAGTGGAAAGCAAGTGGGGATGGTTAGAGAATGTAATAAAATGTCGGGAGTTTCCAGCAGTTGCATATACATCTACACACATACACTATATTGCAAATATATGTACGTACTTGTGTACATTAGTAATTTTCTAAGCAAATTCAACAGTTTTTGTTAGTAATATAGAATAAGAAAGGAAAAAGAGAACATAATAGAGAGAGTGAAAGTAAAACAAACATATTCAGTCACCATTATGAAATAAATCCAATTTGACTGAAACTGTAGTACCTCTGTCACCAAACAATTGTTACATTATATTAAGGATATATGCAAATGAACAACTACTAAGAGACAAAGAAAGTATTCATTAAAAAACAGCTTGTATCTTCAACAACAGAAAATGAAAAAGATACCTCTTATTTGAAAATATTAAGGCATTAATTATGACAAAACTAAAACTATTTAAGATTTTACAGAGAGAAAGAGAGAGTCTAGGTAGAGAGAGAGAAAGAGAGAGTCTAGGTGAGAGAGAGAGAAAGAGAGAGTCTAGGTAGAGAGAGAGAGAGAGAGAGTCTAGGTAGAGAGAGAGAGAGAGAGAGTCTAGGTAGAGAGAGAGAGAGAGAGTCTAGGTAGAGAGAGAGAGAGAGAGAGTCTAGGTAGAGAGAGAGAGAGAGAGAGGAGTCTGAGAGAGAGAGAGAGAGAGTCTAGGTAGAGAGAGAGAGACAGAGTAGGTAGAGAGAGAGAGAGAGAGAGTCTAGGTAGAGAGAGAGAGAGAGAGAGTCTAGGTAGAGAGAGAGAGAGAGTCTAGGTAGAGAGAGAGAGAGAGAGTGTCTAGGTAGAGAGAGAGAGAGAGAGTCTAGGTAGAGAGAGAGAGTCTAGTCTAGGTAGAGAGAGAGAGAGTCTAGGTAGAGAGAGAGAGAGTCTAGGTAGAGAGAGAGAGAGTCTAGGTAGAGAGAGAGAGAGTGAAAGAGAGAGTCTAGGTAGAGAGAGAGAGAGTGAAAGAGAGAGTCTAGGTAGAGAGAGAGAGAGTGAAAGAGAGAGTCTAGGTAGAGAGAGAGAGAGAGTGAAAGAGAGAGTCTAGGTAGAGAGAGAGAGTCTAGGTAGAGAGAGTCAAAGAGAGAGAGAGTGAAAGAGGGTCTAGGTAGAGAGAGAGTGCAAAGGTAGAGGGTCTAGGTAGAGAGAAAGAGTATGTAGAGTGAGTTTAGGTGGTAGAGAGTGAGTGTAGGTAGAGTGAGTTTAGGTGGTAGAGAGTGAGTGTAGGTGGTAGAGAGTGAGTGTAGGTGGTAGAGAGTGAGTGTAGGTGGTAGAGAGTGATGTAGGTAAGTGGGTAGGTAGAGTGAGTGTGGTAAGTGGGTAGGTAGAGTGAGTGTAGGTAAGTGGGTAGGTAGAGTGAGTGTAGGTAAGTGGGTAGGTAGAGTGAGTGTAGGTAAGTGGGTAGGTAGAGTGAGTGTAGGTAAGTGGGTAGGTAGAGTGAGTGTAGGTAAGTGGGTAGGTAGAGTGAGTGTAGGTAAGTGGGTAGGTAGAGTGAGGGTAGGTAAGTGGGTAGGTAGAGTGAGTAGGTAAGTGGGTAGGTAGAGTGAGTGTAGGTAAGTGGGTAGGTAGAGTGAGTGTAGGTAAGTGGGTAGGTAGAGTGAGTGTAGGTAAGTGGGTAGGTAGAGTGAGTGTAGGTAAGTGGGTAGGTAGAGTGAGTGTAGGTAAGTGGGTAGGTAGAGTGAGTGTAGGTAAGTGGGTAGGTAGAGTGAGTGGGTAGGTAAGTGGGTAGGTAGAGTGAGTGTAGGTAAGTGGGTAGGTAGAGTGAGTGTAGGTAAGTGGGTAGGTAGAGTGAGTGTAGGTAAGTGGGTAGGTAGAGTGAGTGTAGGTAAGTGGGTAGGTAGGTGGGTAGAGAGTGGGTGAGAGTAGAGAGTATAATATATATATATATATATATATATATATATATATATATAGATATAGATAGAGATAGAGATAGAGAGAGAGAGGAAACAGAGAAAGAAGTTAAAAGAGTGAAGGCAATAGTGGCAAGAGGAGAGACAGAAATAAATGAGCTTGATTGTAAAAACCAAATATAAATATAGAAATCTTTAAACTGAAAACAAACTTTGTTGATAGTAATAATGATAAAATCTGTATTCGTGAACATGACAGAAAACTCTTCTGGTTTATCAGTTTATGAATTGTGAAAGCCTAAATTAAAATTTAATGCAATTAAATAAAATAAAATCAAAGTTTATTTTACAAGAAAATCATTTTTTAGAGAGACAAGCAACCAAAAGAAAACCAGACTAAAGATAAATTTTATAGCAAGATTGAAAAAATAAAACTTAAATAGTCAATGAGATAGAAATAGATATACAAATGATATAAATACAAAAGCTTCATTAGATAAAAACCAACCCTTTTTGAAGGTAACCCAGTGCAAATGTCAGATTGAAAATGTTAATTTTACAAAAGACATCAACCAAAATTGATTTAAGAAAGTTAACATATGCTTTTACAACAAATGTTAAATGACAATGATCCAATTTCCAACTATCAGTATTAATGCTGACCCTCATATTTTTATGATGTTTACTAAGATTTTTTTAAGATTATGGTAAGACAAGGATATATCCCCTCTGTACGTGCATACTACCAACATAGAATTTTCATAGATTATTTTGTACAGATTGGTGAAAACTTAGGTGTAATTCAAAATTGTATAATGCAATCAGAAGCTTGAAGCTGATGAATAATCTAACAAACTAAACCCTAAGAAAAGGACTTAAGATAATGAGAAATATGAAAACAATGAACGTCATAAAAATATTAGCATCTACACTTAACTTTAAGAAATTGAATACGGAATAGAAATTTCTGAAGTGCAATATTGTCATAATCAAATATTTTCATTAGTAGTTCTCTAGTAGCTTATATGAGTGATCATTTCATTATGTTTTCTTAATCCAACACATTCTCTACTTTTTTTTTTTTTTTGCTAGCTGCTTTCAACAATGCTGAATAGTTTCTAGTTCATTATTATTTGTAACATTAAATTATTTGCAAATAGTCATATTCTATAACACCCCAATCAGTTTTTCTTGGGTTTGAAAACCAACTTATTTTAGGATTTTTTTAACTTAATTCATAATTTTTACTAAATATCTTGTGAAACTTTTGAAACAAAATTTTGAAAAGTAAAGAAACAAATTGCCATAAACTTATATTAAGAAAATTTTTTTAACATTGCCTTATCCAAAAAATAATTTTGAGATTTTTACTGTGATCATTTTTCACGATTTTTTTCAGTGCTGACAAAGGAGAACTGTAAGAAAGAAAAATGTATGAAGCTAAGCAGTCATATTTTAAGCCTTCCACATCAGACACAACAGATGGCAGACATTGATCTTTGACATCAAAGAAAGCAGCAAAGATAGGTTACTTTTGGGGTCTGGAAACACTCAGCCCTCACTCCCCTAAATGAATGGTAATTGCTTATTCACTTGGTACCCCATTTTGGAGAAGAATTGAAATCTGTATGAATGTAAAACTTTCGGAAAAGCACAGTGGCATAAAATGAGGTTTGGAAAAATGGGGAGGTGATAAAATCTCTAAGAAAAAGGAAGGCATTATATATATATATATATATATATATATATATATATATTTATATAAAACAGAAGGAAAATGGGCAGTTCTAGTTAAAAAATATTACTCAATTTCTGGTATGGACGGTACTTAAAGCCAAATATGGCATTTTGTAAGCAATAAATTACTTGAAAGAGCAGCAAATGACGTTTTTATTAAATTAATATCTACTGTCGAGATGCTAACCACCTAGGCACGCAAAATGATATGGATGACTATAAGAAAACAATATTGGTACTAACAAAAGTAAATTAAGATAAAAAAAAAGTGATCAAAACTATAATACTTCATTATGGGCTTAACCATTCAAACTATTATGGACGGACAGTAGACATTGTTTTTAAGTTTGGTTAGAAATAGAAAAAATTACATTGCACCTGAAGGTTCAACAAATTATCTCAAAGAGTTATCTTTTCCTGCTTAATTATTTGAGGCTGTATACATTTAATAACTATATCCAGATGAGAATTACATATTTTCATCAATAATATACATGAAGGACTTTTTTTTTAGTTGAAAACTTACAATAATTTTAAAGTGTTTCTTTTTCCCACCACACATTATCAATGCAGATGATGACTATATACTCCTCTCTTAAGTTTGAGCAGTTTAATAGTCAAATTGGCAGCCATTCCCAAAAATGACTTACAATCTGTTCTTAATTGAGACGAGAAATAGTTTGTTAATTTAACTGTTTTTTTTTTTTAATCATCTAAGAGAACCCATTTTTGTCTTCCATCAGCATGGCTCATACTTCAGGAGAGAAACGTGCCTTCTTTGGATAACGGTCTCTACTAACATGAAGTGGAAAGATTATATTGAATCAATTGCTAGGTCTGCTGCTAGGAATGTTGATTCACTGTGTCATGCTAGACGATCTTCCTTACTAGAATCTATCTCCAGGAGAGTGACTCATTGCACCTTCAAGGGTTAATGTTTTCTGCTGACATGAAGTGGAAAGATTATATTGAATCAATTGCTAGGTCTGCTGCTAGGAAAGTTGGTTGCGATAGATTCTGGCAAAAAAATTGTCTATTTTAAATATCTATAAGTCTATCATTCAACCTTGTAGTGAATAATGCTGCCACATCTTGTCTGGTAATTCTATGTATTTAGAGATTCTTGATAAAACAATTTGCAATGTTAAAGGTTCTGACCTGGCATCTTGGCTTCAGCCATTTCCTCACCACAGTAGCATAGCTTTCCAGTGTATTTTTATAAATATTTTCATGGCAATTGTTATGATGAACTTTCCTCTATGGTATCTAGACTTTATGAAGCACAGTACCAGATTGGCAACAAGGTCTGATCATTTCAGTTTTTCAGCTAAATCTAACCATAAATTCTATGCTAACAGTTTCTACTCACACTTCTGGAATGCTCACCTGCCTTTTTACTTTCTAGTCACCTTTAACTTTAAAATAAATTAAATGCAATGTCAATTTGTATCGTAATTCATGTTCTTTTATTGTTCCCTCTCCTTAATGTTTATTTCCTCATATTCTGTCATACTCAGTAACCACTTGTATCTTATTGGCTTTATTGCCTTGCTTGGGGTGAAATGATAAATAGAAGTATTGTCACTACACCCACTAAGAGATAAAAGACTATGTTAATAAATATTCTGATTAAACTATGCATAAAATTAAGCCAAAATATATTCTGTATAAAATGTTAATATAAAAAGGTTTGATAAAAATAAAAATGAAAATGTTGAATAGAGTGATTAAATCTTAATGAACTCCATCAAGACATAAATAGCTAAATATAAAATGAGTAGATAATTTAATAAAAATAAGAGAAAAAAAAAGATATTTCTGGATTCATTAACAAACAAATCAGTTTTTGGTATCACTGTTGGCTTATTCAAACAATGAAGTAAAAAAATACCTTTCAAGTACAAAGGTATATGTGTATGGAAAATATGAGACTTGACAATTGTTTTATATTTGTTAAAAGACTTATAAAGTGAAAAGAAATGTGGGTAACTTCACTACACTCTTTGACTGATCATGACTAACTAATCCTTATATAATAACTTCCACTAACTTAAGCAACAGACATTGTATGGTAACTGAAGATGTTTGTTTTTATGAATTTTGGAGTGTGTGTACAAAGGGCAAGAAATTAACAGTAGGTCAAAGGTTAATTATTCAATTTAATGTTTTTGCCAAAAAAGTGAGAGCAGGAGAGGAGAATAAAATAATATAGACTCACACAAATGGAGAGAAGAATTAAACAACAAGAATTGAAAATAAAAATTAACACAAACTTGAAGGAAGGCAATCTTAAGTTATGTGTGAGAGATAGACAAGAGGAAAAATCCTACCCCTCTCAAAAATTTAAAATATCAATATGAATGAGATGAGAGAAAGTTGGTGGAAAGAAGGTACTTAGTTGTGGCTAAATAATGCTCAAAATTTTGTGAACGGAGAGGAAAGGATTCGGGATAGATTTTTTGTTTTTAGTTTTTCAATTCATTTTTTTGTTTATTTTATTTTATTTTTAAAAGACATAGCAAGGTAGCCATTGGTTTGTCTGTGTGTCACATAGCACTCAGTATGCAGTTATTTGAAAGCAGCTGCTGCTGCTGCTTTCTAAGCTATGGCTTGGACCAATCAGTTTCTTGCTCTGAATTGTCTGTGGTTTGGTCCCTCTCCTCAACCAAACTGTGTCGGCTAGATCCAGGTGGACTGCTGTAACTGCTACTATTGTTCGATCCAGTTGATAATCTCCAGCCAGTGTCTAATCCTGAATCCTAGAAAATATATTAAAAAATAATAAAAACAAAAGAAAATTTCAGAAATTTTAAAATATGCATTCCTTTAATACAAGTCAAATTTACCTTTTATAACTGTTTCAGTTATAATTGCAAAATTTATCAGGACGGATATTTATTGTCAATAAAAATAACCATGAGAACATGATAGAATGTCTTTTACAGTTGCATACAGGTTAAAATTATAATAGTGAAAAACAGAGGACAATATGATTGTAAAAAGTATGAGAAAACAAACTGAATCTATAAACAGAAATTGAAATGAAGACATGTGCAGTGTGAGGTAGCTGGATAAATGCATAATCTTTATTGTTTTTTTTTTCAGTTTGATAAAATATAAAAGTCTTCAGCAGCTGAAATATTTATAAAAAAAAAAAAAAAAAAAAAAAAGTAATGTTGCTGAAAATGAGGAAATATTCATATTTAATACCGTAAGCATAAAAATGTTATTTTTACCTTTTATTGGTCATGCAGGCATTTTGGGGGATGGGTAGGGAACAATGATGGTGGTAGCAGCAGCAGAAACTTTCAATACATACTTTAGATAAATTTATTCAAATTGAGCAGATTATGAAACTATTTGAATGTGTAACTAAACCAAACAATTAACAAATGAAATTTTGAGAAATGTTAAACTGCTTAATCTATTCTCAAAATGGAATATAATCTTTGATAAATATCCCATTTAATATTTTTAAAATATATAGTTACTTTTAAAATAAAAAAGAACAAATCTTACATTAAGCAAAGTGAAACATTTTATGAAAATAAAATTGAAACTGATATAGAATCAGTTTATACAAGAATATTAAGTTCTTGTGAATAAAATATAATAAAAAGAAAATAACTTCTATCTAAATTTTAGAACTAAATTTTTCATTTACTTTGGAGTAGAAGTTTAATTAAACACAAACATAAACCAATTTTTAAGTATACAGCATATTAATGCAGATAGAAACAAATCAAATTTTATATAAAAATGGATTTATATAAAATTAAAATATGGTAAAAGAATTCAGCTACAATAAATTTTAAATAGACTGCAGTTGAAGATATTTTTTGCTGGAAACATTGAGAAAAATGAGGTTATGGTTAAAAAAAAAGTACATAATTTTAAAAACTGTAAAGAGAAAAGTTTTAACATGCAAATAATAAATAAGGTGATCTTTTCAACTTTTTCAGAAGCATCAATAAAACCTGGATGGTAAGGAGAGGGAACAAGACATTCATTTTAGCAATAATGTAAAGAGACATTCAAATAAAATAGCAAAATGACGTGAAAAGTGCATAAATTGTGTGTAAAAAGAAAAAATCTGAACAGAATATAAGCCATGATATGGATTAAATGGTTCAAAGTAACTTGTAATTAAAAAAAATAATAATGAATGTCATCATCAAGGCAAACTAAAAGGAAAATTAGACCACAGCACTGTCTGAGGAAAGGAATCATTTAAGGTATTAAAAAAGAAGAAAATCAGTTCCAACTCAAGCAAAATGGAAGAAAGCTGAGGAAGATGGATAACCAAAAATCCAATAATTCAAATAAAATGGGTCCAAAAGAGAAAAAAAAATAGCTGACATTCATTCATTAAGTTATTTGGACTTGTATCCTAAACTAAACAAATCTTGTTACTGAATTCATGTGCTAAAATGATTTAATAAAAAATTAAACTAATGAATTTTAGAACACATTATCAGTAGATATTAGCCAAATTGTTGCTGTACAATTTATATCAAAATCCATACAATTTTTAAATAATCTGATTCAATAATCAGCAAGTATTAAATTGAGATAATCCTGAGATTTTGGAAGACTAATACTTTCATCTTTGTTCTTGAAAAAAATATTATTGTTGCAAAAATTTTGCAAACCTATTAAAATGTCACCTATTACTGAAAACATGCAAACTACAAAAAACAAAAAAGAACAAAGATAGAAATAGTGACACTAAGATTCCAAAATAATCAAATACAGTGAAATTGAAACTGCTTATAAAATGATTACAGTCCAAATAGACTGATGAATGTTAAAAATGTATAGTTTCTTTTAATATGAAAAAAAAAAAGTTTATAAAACCTGAGAGAGGGAGGGGGAAAGAATCAAGAGAATTTGGCAACTCATGCATTGAAACAAGAAACAGTGAGACAAAGAAACAAACATAGGAGCAAGCTGACCCTTCAGTTGTGCCAGGAACTTTCACATGTGGAAAGAGATCCAATACTCCCAAGAGGAGTTCCACTGCCCCCGCTATGTGACCCTCGGCATTGTTTCATCTGCAGAACGTTAAAAAAATCCATTTTCAACAATAAAGTAATTAGATTAAAAATGGAGTGTCATTGTATAAGAACCGCAACCCTTTAGGACTTCACCAAAGCAAGCGAAAAGAAAAAAGAAAATACAAATTTCTCCAAAGACTAAAGATATACAATAATTGCTGAATAGTGGAAAATATCGAAATAGTACTCCTAGCTCAAATAGAACAAGCAACAGACCAAAAGTTATCATTTCAGCTAAAATCTACAATAAGAAATTATACAATTAAGTTTTTTCTTCTTACTAATAATCTGCATGCCTATGTAATCAGAATAATGTTCTAAGAATTAGATTTTAAATATGTATTAAACTGACCTATTGTAAATTATTTAATGTTACTAAAAAGACAAATACAAAAACAAGAAAAAATATTTAAGTAAAAAGACTTAAGTTATTTTTTAAGATGACAAAGAAGTTATATTCATGAAACCTAATAAAGCAAGTAGGATATTTACAACTTTATATCTGATAAAAAAAAAAAAAGTCTAAACTTTAGAATATTGAAGTTTATTATCCCCCATCCCCAAATTTAGATAGTTAATAGCCATATGTGATAGATGCATGGGCAATCAGATCTCTTTTGATCCATCTAATTTTTTTAAAATGCTACCACCAGCACCCTTGACCAAATATCATGTGTGATTTTCATAGTCCAGAAAAAAATTATACATTAGTTATTAAGTACAAAGTTCAATTACGATTCAATTTGTATTTTAAATCTTATTAAATCCAATAGCCTAACTTATAATGAAACTCCAATGCTACAAAATTAATGAGTGAACAGATGAAGTTAAAAATTGTCTAAAAATTAAGTTGAAATCTCAGAAGCAATATTTTAAAGGCAGAAAAAAAAAAAAGAAACTAGATCACATCTTCAAACTAGATCCCCACAAAGCTTGGTGGTTTCTTAAAAAATGTGCTTCTGTACTGGCTCCTGTTCTCTCAAAATTCAACAACAAATGCTTTACTGCTTTTCGCTTCCCAGCTTGTTAGAAATCCTCTTCTGTAGTTCCTGTTTTTAAGAACTCAGGTGGACCACCTGATCTTTTGACTTACTGACCCATTAGTCTTGTACCACTTTTTGGCAATGTTCTAAAGGTTCTTATCTGAATGGGTTAAACATTTAATTTCATATGGCTTTCTTTCAGACAAGTAACACAGTTTTTGCTTTCACTCATCAATGTATTAATGGTTATTGTTGAAACAATCTGTCCAACCTGAGATAAGAACTGTGAAGTTTGGGCTTTGGCTTTAGATATTATCTCAAAGGTATGGCATGCTGATCTTTTAGATTTGATTCAATCATTAACAAATTGAGTAATGAAAATCACATTGAACAGCCAGACTTTTAGTTCCTTTCACATTAATGCAGGCTATATTCTCAATTACTTTATCTTTGTTAACAACATTTCCCAATGCTATCAGCTATTAACTCAATATCTATGCTGATGATAACTATCTACTCCTGTAGTAAGACTGACAGGGCCAATCAAGCAACAATGGTTGTAAATCTCAAAATTGACCTTCAATCTGTTAACTGGGGCAAAAAAATGGCTCATTGATTTTACTGTTTCCGAAATTAAACTGGTGTCTTATATTAATCTTAGAGAATCATTTTTGCTTTTCATCAGTATGCCTGATGCCAACCTCTGCGAGAGCCATTCATTGCATTTTATTGGTCTCATATTTTCTATTGACATGAAACGGAATGATTATATTGAATCAATTGCTAGGTCAACTGCTAAGAAAGTTGGTTTACTGTGTTGTGGTAGACAAATTTTCTTGCCAGAAACCATCTTGCACATTTATAAATCTACCATTTGCCTGTTCATTGAATATTGCTATCAGATCTGGTCTGGTATTCCTACTAAATATATATTTAAACAAAATGTGAAGAAGGGCCTGTTATATTATTAGTCCTGGTCTGGCATCTGTGCTTCAATCAGTTTCCCCCTCCACTGTGACATGGCTTCCCTGTGTCTTTTCAATAAATATTTTCATGACAATTCTGGTAGGCTCTCCTCTTTAGTAACTCAACCTCCTAAATTTAAGCATAGTAGTAGGCTGACAACTAGGTCTCATCATTTTACTCTTGAAATTGTTAGATGTAGCCATAAGTTCTATTCTAATAGTTTCTTCTTTCACTTCTTGCTTGCAAAATTCTTCAGGCTTTTTGCTTTGCTGTCAACTACGATCTTCAAAAATTGAAACAATGTCAATTGCAATCATTCGTCTTTCTGAATCCTGTTTTTTTTGGGTCCTTTTTCCTCTCTAACATTCTCATTTTCTTTTATCCTCAGTAATCCCTTGTGTCTTGTTTGGGATGAAAAGATTAAAAATAAATTTAATCAGCTATACTGTTATTCTGTTAATTTATGTATATTAGGGGAAAAAGAAAAAAAAGAAAAAAAAGAAAAAAAAAGTTTTATTGCATATCCAATTTTACAAAAATCTGCAAATTTGGTATAACAAATTTTCATTTTTCCTGCAGATGTTTTCAAAAATGATCATTATGCTAATTTGAATTGCCACTTTTATATTTAAATCTGGGGCTCCACTCCACGAGACTAGATGAAAAAGAAACTATCTTTGTATTAAATATGTAGACTAAGAGAGACAAAAACCAAGTCAGTAGAGTTTCATTCCAATTTGTTGATGGAGGTGAAGATAAATATCATGCAAGTACATCACACAAGAGGGAAGCAAAAATGAGAGTTTAAAAAGAACTTTAAAAACAAAAACAATATAAATTGACATCTGACATGTTTTATACAACAGTGAACATCTAATTTAAATAATTCTAATAGCTAATATGAACAAGCTATTAGAATACATAAAATCTGATAAACTAATGAATATGATGTGAGTGAAACAGTGCATGTATTTATAAACATTTCTAAGAATTTTTACCTATTAACATGCATAACAATCAGTATTTGCTTTTAAGGTTGAACAAAGAGATTATATATGTATAAAACACACACACCAATCTATCAACAAAACAGCTTTAGTACATCTTAAAATACAATCTATATGGGGAAAAAAATATAAATAAAAACACTATAAAGAAAAAGTTGATCATTATCTGAAATAAAATTTTGTTAACCCTAAAATTTACGAAAATAAAATTTAAGCAGATTTGGAAGTGAAATATTTTTGAACTGATATTTTAAGAACTACTTTATTTTTTTAAAATCATTTTAGTAAAGTGAATTGCAATTTAAAATCTTACTGAAAGTTAATATTTATATAGGAAAAAAAATAATTGTTTTATCATATTTAATTTTTCATACATGTTTTAACTATATCCAAATTATTTTAAAATTACAATTAAATTATTATACTGACAGTTAAGATGAAAAGTGCTGATAATGATTTTTAGGAGGAAAAATGAGGTTTATAGAATTTTATGTAAAACAAATTTGAGTATCTACAAAATTTCCTTCCAATTCTAAAAAGACTAGTATTAATGAATTACTAAAGAATCCAGTAATTCTTCAAAATCTGTAACTCAAATAAATATATACAAAACTGACATACACACTTTTATATGTAAAATATGGAATATTATATATATATATATATATATATATAAACCAGTTGGATATTGTAAGTTGTTCTTCATTTTAATATTTCTTTTTTACTTTTTGTAAGCAAATATCAAAACAAAACAAATGAAAACTAAGGAAAAGTTGTTATCATGTAAGTTGTACCAAAGTTGAAGTATTCCAACAGTTAAAATAATATTTTGGAGAAGAATATAATGACTGATCTGGTTGCCACTTGTTAAAAATTAGCAACTTCTTATTCAAAAATTTGTAAGTGCTTCTAATTGCATATAATTTGTCATTGGGACATTTGTTGTTAAAGAACATATCAACAATAAGAAAAGAAAATATGTTGATCGCTATAAAATTGATGTGGTGTTCAAGAAACCAAAATCAAAGAGACTAATATTAATATCACATTTAGACAGCAAAAGTTAAGTTTAGGAAACATTAAATATTATAGAAATGATTTTGTCATTAACATCAAATGAAATAATAATATTCATAGACATTAGATGAACAACTATAGTATACACATTGAATAATTATATTGGAAAAACTATCAATATAAAATTAACACTAAAACTAAAATCATTCAACCCAACTGATTTTTATATATTCCTTTTTTACATACTTTGTCAGATATTTTCCTTACTTAAGCATCACATCTTTATATATTAAGCAACTGTCAGTTTGAAGCTTATAAATTCATTAGACACACATTAAATAACTGCCAAAATTTTAGTTTCAAGTCCTTAGTATGACTTACACAGAAATCATATAAAGGATTACAGAATATTTTACATCTGTTGGTATTAAAGTTTTTTTTTTCAAAAAGCATCATTAACACATTCATTTTTTTGGTTTTTGACATTAAGAAATTACCAGAATAATGATTACAAAATTTCCATATAATTTCATATAAAAGCAGTTTCAATGCAATTCAATCTTTTCTTTTGTCTAAATACACTTTAACCTGTACATTTGCCATTAGTCTCTATAAAACTATGACATCACTTGTGTTTTCTATAAGAAAACATTGTCCTATCACAAAAATAAAAATATTTAAGCATTAAATATTATCATAAATTGTTCACTTTTAGATTCAAACAGACTTCTAGCAACATACCTCAAATATTTTAGATGTAGTGGTTGAGTCTGTTGGGTTTCCTGGGTCTTGGAAAGAACTAGAGCAGCTTCCTGCAGGAGATACAGAAGTAATGGAAGACAATGGTCTCTGAGCACCACCTGACTGCCAAGCACGACGTGGGGATTCTCTCTGCTTCACAGCATTTCCTTTGTTATTCAATGAGAAAAATAAATATAAACAAATAAATTTGTTTTTTGTTATAGCTAAATATCTAAAGGCAAAAATTAAATCATCATAGTATAGAAAAGATAAAAAAAATATTGTATCATAAAAAGTATGCAACATAAGAATTTGTGAAATAGTATCCAGATTTTGTCACTATTTTAACCTGATAAAGAAAATTTAAAAAATATTTCCTAATTGAACTATTTGTTTAGACATTCTATTAATAGGTTTGTAAATTCTACAGTAACAAAACACAAAGTAGCTAATAATGTGAGATAGATTTATGTTATGTAAATATCCCAATATTAAATACCTTACTATAACACAACCCTATCATAAAAATATTTTTTGTACTAGTCAATAACTAAATCAATCAAATTCTTAAAAGAAAAATATCCAATTCTTAATACTTACCATTATATTGTGAATCACCAGACATGCTCGACCTGCTAGTAGCACCTCTCATTTGAGCTTCTTGCAACTGTTTCATGCTTGGTTGCATTAAATTACGAACTTTCTGAAGTTGTTCATCAGTCCCAATGCCAGGCTAAAACAGAAGATTTCTCAAAATGTAATTTCCTTTGACAAATATATTGAGCAACAACAAGAAAATGCATCTCATTTTGTTAATTTTTCTCTATTTTAGGGCTTATGCAGGAACTTATTTTATATTGTAGCCATTAGGTCATATAATCAACATTATTTTAAAAGTTGATATCATGGTATATCCCATTTTTTCAAATATTAAATCTACAAAACAAAAATATACTGTGAGAAAGACGTATCTGCTTTCAGAGTACTAAATTTCTTAAATTTAAAAATAGTACTTAAATAGTTTGAAACTTCACAATAGGATGGTATAAAACAAACAATAGTTTAAAACTTCAAAATATATTTGCTGTACTAATATTAGATAAAGAGTACAAAGAAATTTGAATTAATCAAACTTGAGATAATTAAAAAAGAAATTGTAATTTCAAAACTTGAGCAAAGAAAATAATTTAGGCATCAACTTACCATAGGTCTAGAACCTTTTGGAAGATCTATCAATGCCTGAAGCCCCTGGTCAGGCCCCATATGCGCAATGTGGCTGAAGTTGATTGGGGATGAAATGACACGGGATCTTCTTTCCATTCTACAAAATATATAGATTTACAAAATAAAGTTTTGTTTAAGTTTTAAATTTTAAAATACACTTTCAAGAAAATAAACAAATGCATGTAGACACAAAAATTCATTCAATAAACTTATTTAATATTAAGGTCTTGTATAGATACATTATCTTGTTTGTTACCTTTCATAAAGAAATTTGTACAAAAAGAGAAAGACATGTATAACAGAACAGATAATCATTTCAAATGACAGAAGAAAAACAAATTTTACACTTGCATAATTTAGATACAAAAAAAGACAAAATTCATACAAGCCTACATCATATTGTGCCTAGGTATTGTTTATTAAAAAAAGGTAAATTTTCCACAATGCAGTAGTTATATACAGCATAATTTTTGCTATCAGCTAAAAACTTCTGTATTCATATTGATAATAGTAAACTAATGTTGAAGGTACTAAATATTTATCTCAAAAACAGCTATAAAGAATTCAATTTTTGTTTAATTTCAATTTGTTTGCTGCATGCAGTATTGAATAAGTAACAGTTTAACAGATTATATCCTTTACATACTCTTCATTTTTGTGAAAAGCAAAATTAAATTTTTTATGAAATATACAAGAAAAATGACTGTCAATTTTAGTGAAATTTATTAGTACTTTACACTTATTTTTTTAGTGTTCAGCACACTGACAAAAATCCAATATAGCTTATTTTGAAAAACATTACAATTTTGAGTAAGCTGAAAACTAAATGATTAATGTTTAATTAGTATTATGGAAAGCACTTTATGAATTTTAGAAAATTTATATTCTTTACTGATCACTGACATTTTAAATAAAATACTGATCTTTTTATAGCACTAGTTCTTGAAAATTTTATATAGCAGATATTTATATGAAAAAAATCTTAAAAATACTTCTCAAAACAGTTTGCTAAATGATATGACTCATTCAAGTAGTTATAAAATAGTTCTATATAGAATTCAGAATTTAAACTAAATCTTTTTAAATGTCACAAGGTTATTCTTTTAATTATGAAGTTGTAAATAATTTCAACAAAACTCATTGGTGTATGAATTTCTGGGATGGGATATTTATTTACATTTTAACTAATGACCTCATTTTTGTTGTTACTATCACAATGTGCCCTACAAACTTTTCAGGTCTGTTTATTTAGGTAGCCTCATGGTAGTTTGTAACTGAACCCTTTATTCAATCTATAGGGAAGGTCATTCTCATTCAACTATCCACATCAAAAGAGAGCTTGTTTTCATTATTCATCCGTTTAGTTTATTGCTAGTCATTTTCCCACCATGTCTACTACCCAGCTCAGAGATATGGGCTCTGAAATACTATATCACCATCAGCATCATTTATCCATCACACCCAATGGTGCATAGCACAGTCACATTTTGTTGCTGTTTCTGTAAGAAACTGTTTTTTATGGGCAGGGTTATCAGCCCTGCACCCAATCCCCAAGCCTGGAGGACTGGTGGACCATTCTTGGTCCTTATGTTTACAGCACCTAGTTTTCCCAAATGGTCACCCATTTTAGTACTGACAAGGCTCGATGTTGCTTAACTTCGGTGATCAGATGGAAACCAGTACATTCAACACGATATATCATCATACCAAAACAATTCTTTAGGCCATTGTCTCATTGGGACAATCTTGAAGCTAAAACTGAGTTTTAAACCTAATGTTCTTGCCTTATCTGCTTCTGTCAAGCTTGACTCTTGGCCACAGTTCATTCTTTTGTGTTGTATTTCTTTTGCAACTGGTCTTTTTTACCAACATTATTAGTTGCTGGGATTTCTGATACATGAAGTTCAATTACTTTTTTTTTTTTTTTAATAGCTGCCATTAGTATTTAAATCTATGCTATCTACTGTAGAGGGTGAGTGTCTACTATATTGGTAGTTGTTACTCTGAAGTTTATGTTTGATACTGAGTATCTACTCTTAGGATGTGTCTGGGTCATGTTTTTTAGCATGATTCTGTAGACATTAGACAATAACTTTTTTTTTTTTCAAAGTTGTATAGATGGTGGGAATAGAACTCAAGTTATTGTCCAGTGATGATTGGCTTGTGATATATGGATGTTCTGAAGACAAATATCAATTGACCTTCCTGGATGTACA
Source organism: Ascarosepion bandense (assembly GCA_037127315.1). Taxonomy (NCBI): domain Eukaryota; kingdom Metazoa; phylum Mollusca; class Cephalopoda; order Sepiida; family Sepiidae; genus Ascarosepion; species Ascarosepion bandense. The sequence goes on from JBBBDQ010002539.1 coordinate 225,745, forward strand.
AATAACTTACACTGAAAATGTGTCTGGGGTATCTATATACTAAAGTAACTAGCACAAAGCAAGTGTATCATCAACTTCTGTAAATAGAGACAAAGTTTGGAGACTAAAATTGGTAACTGTCATGATCTGTCATTAAGGATTTGAAAGATTCAGAAGACCTTTAGTCCAGATAACACGAGAACAATATTCAAAAGTGGATTAATCTCATGAGAAATTTCTGCAGAGTGAAGCCTAACATAAAGGAGAACATGACCAAGAACTGTGTTCATTCTGTTCTTTGCAACTGTGGCAAAGAATACAAAATTGAAAGTAGCTAACTCCTAAAAAGTAGGGTTGAAAGAACAATTAAAAAGCTTAGAGGGGAGAATAAAATCAGGTACAGTTGATCATGTATAGAGGAAAAAAAAGTGATCAACTACCATGGAATGAAGTAAAAAATATCAGACTGAAACAAAAAAAAAAACACTGGAAAATCAGTAGGCCTAGTACAGATATAAATACAATATTGCAGCCATTAATGAAGAAAGAACATGTGTAACTAAAATACCAGTATCTAATAGTACCAGGGGTGAAGAGAGAAAAAAAAAAAAAAGGACTGCAATGGTAAAAGAAAACAAAAAAAAAAAAAAAGGATCAGTAACAGGCAGTCAAGCTTAACAGTAGCAGCAAAGGAAATCAGAAGATTAAATTTACAACTAAAAATCTTGCTTCAAGGTTGTAATGAATAATAGTCTGAAAGATTAATATGTTGATTAGTAAATTTAGTGGCATAGTAATTCCAAGTTAAATCCATGGTAATACAATGTATTCAAACTCAGTAGAAAGAAAACTAGCAATAACTAAGGCTAATTAACAAAACAAAATTCCTTAACATGGACAAGCAGAATGAGAACATTTTACTACCATAAATAGAATACAGGGTTCAGGATGGATATCCAGGTTGACAGGCATACGAAGAAGGTAGGAGGTACAATGTCTGAATTATTGTAATTGTAGTAACAAAGATAAGGACTTTAGTCTGAAATGGAAATTTCAAAACTCATCAGTTTTGAAATAATTTGAATGAAAAGTAATTCAAAGATAAAATATAACTAATAAGCTTGTTAAATTCAAAATGCATGTTTAAAGGCAACAGTGAAAAGTGTTAAAATAAATACAAAAAAAAATAACAAAACAAACCAAAAGAAACTGAAACCAAAGAAAATATTAAAAATGTTGATTAAAAGCAAAATAAGCACAAAGCTTTCAATAAACAAAAGATGTTAGCAATGCCAGAATTTAGTTGAAAAGTTAACAGAAATAGCAAATAGCATTAGAAAAAGAAACCAAAGAAACAGTAAAAAAACAAAAAATAAAAATGGAGTGACAATCAAGAGACTAGCATTAGAAAAAAAGTAGCTGCAGTGGCTAATAAATAATTGAATGTGAATGATGAAAAAAAAAAAAGAAAAGAAAAAAGAAAAGGTGACTGGGCATGTGTGTGTGTGTGTGTGTGTGTGTGGAGGTTACTTTGAATGAATTAACTGCCAGCAGAGAGTAATGCTTACTGATTGGCTACCCCAGGAGTGGGGATGACCTGGTCAGGACGCATGTGAGCGACATGGCTGAATGAAAAAGGTGCTGAAATGTCACGTGAACGTCTTTCCACCCTGGTAAATTAAGAGTTGTTAAAAAACAAAGAAGAAGTTGAATTAAATAAATGAATAATGCAGCGATTAGCATAGTAATGAAATGGTACACAAATGTGTGTACATATGCGTGGGTAGAGATAAAATTTATCACTTGTTGAGAAAGGAGGAGAAGGAAAAAAAAATAACTGCAAAAGAAATTTTTCATAAGAACCATTTGAAGTGGAAAAGTCAAAAAGCAAAACTAGCAATCAATATTCATGCAAGATAAAATGCAATTATTAAAACAGAACATATTTGGCCTAATAATTAACCAAGTTGATATGAGGTTTATTTTCACAACTATCTGCATTTCTAAGATGCTGGGTTTATATATATATATATATCTCAGAAAATTCCACTTTATAGATAGCTTATCTATAGAAGAATTTTGTGGTGTAATAGAAATTCTAAATATTTATACAAATTTTTTTTTTTACAGAAACTTACAATTGTCTCTACATAAAATCTCTTAAAGAAAAAAAGATCAGTTATATTTAATTTACTTTTAAATTACTTTAATATTCAGAAAGTATTGAACATGAAGAAAATACAGATCAACAATTTTTTAATATTTTTATATGTACAATGCAATAATAAAGTATGTCATTTTTATAAGATTTTTAAATAATCTGATTGGCTGTCATTTTTTAACATCAGAAAGCTAAATAATTCTGCTTAACAAGATACTAAGAAAAATGTGAGCATCAATAAAATTGAGAGAACAAAGTTTTAAACACATTAGGATCCTGAAATAGGCATGTGCAGGCTGTGTAGCTGATATCTGCGCAGGGTTAGGGTGGAATAAGCAAAATGAGTTCAAATTCTGGCATTGTCTGATGTGTTCACTTTTGCATAAATACTCTTTGGAAAAGTAAGAATCAGTCACCTCCCCCCACGCATGGATTAAACAGCAACAAAAATTGGGTGTCAACCAGTTTGGAAGAAAAATTTTGTAAATAAAGCAAACCACTCTACTCTTTCTCTAAAAATGTATGGTAATTCACAGATAAATAAAAACAATCTATGAAGATGTATGACTGCCTATACCACCAAGAGAAATGTCTTTTTAAAAAAAATCAGATCCTGAAATAGAATTATATAATACAAATATCAAAATTATATAATTATATTTAGTTTAGATTTACACATTGGCTATTGACAGATTATAAAAGAAAAGAATTTGAAGAGAATGAACATGACACTATAAAAAAATAAAATTGGCTAGCCCATATTGTATTTACTTTGCCTGTATTAAAACAATTATATTTAACAAAAACTGCTGCTCATATTGCAGATGCATAGTTGATTTTAATATAACAGTGTTTACATGAATACACAGCAAAACAGTCTCAGATATTAAGAGAAAAAAATTGTCTAATTTTTTGTTGAAACAAAAGAAAAAAAAATTTAATACTAAAACTGTTTTGAAAGTTATTGTTTACATCCATCAGTAATTACATTAAATTTCTTTTCCAGAAATTAGAACATGTAAAATTTATTTTCCAGAGAAAAAAAAAATTAACTAAGTCATAAGAAATACTTTTTCGTTAAAATACCTGTTAATTTACAAAGTTTAAAGCAGTCAATATATAATTCTTTTTTTAAACTAATTTTAAATATTTTGTGTGTGTGTATATATATATATATATATATAAAAACACAAACAGGTAAGTTGACTTAACTTTTATTCATTTATTTTTTTATATTAACTTTGGACAAAGATGGGGTTTAATGAGGCAAGAATAATCACCAAAGCTTAAGATTCCAAGCTTTCAATGAGGAAATCTAATAAAAAGAATTCAAGATATAAAATGCAGTAAATAAAACTAAATTCTCATTTTTGTAAGTTTTTTTTTTTTTTGCACAATATGCTTCATGATATTTAAAGGACCACTGATTTTGAGCAATTTTATTTGGAGCAAATATAGTTGAACTGGAGCAACAATTAGCATTTCATTGTATCATCAATATATTTGAAAATATCTTTGAATGGGAGTTCATTTTGCTCACTACATCATTGACCAATTGTGCATAAATTTCTTTTTTAGAGTTATAACAAGGTCTGCCTTAAATCCAGTACTTATACCTGTGTTGTCAAAAGGAACAAACTGATGGATATCCACATTGTTGAATTGTTCTAACACACTAACAACTTCTTTAGCAAGAATAAACCTGTCATACCTGTAATTGGAGTTTCTCCATGAGAGAGAAATGCCACCAGTTTCTCCTATAAGTTTTTCTGTACAACAGTTTCTTTGTCAATCTTCTCATCAACCTGAATACAGATAAGTTTTTTTTTTCAGCATATTTTTTTTATGTGTTATCACTTTCATTCTTGCTTTTCTGTCTATTTTTGATTTATCAGTTTATATATTTTTAAACTTAATGTCTAGTTTAATAAAGCCAGAGGTAAGGTTAACTCTAGATTTAGTGCCTGGAAATATTAGGCCAAAAGACAGGCATTAGCAAGAGATGCTTCAAGAATAGAGGAAACATCCCCACTGATTAGTTCAATTGTATATTGAGGAATTTCTTAACCACCCACCCCAACAACAACAAAAAAAAAGTTTTATAAAATACCCACTGGAATCAAAGATTTCATCTCCAGTTTCTTCAGTGCTAGATGATTATGGAAAACAAAAAAAATGTTGAGCTTGTGATGTGGATGCAAAAGTTGCTGAATATATTTGTTGTTGCTTTTCCATCTGTCTCTTTCAGTTACACTTTTCTAGAGGTCCAAGCTAGAAAGTTCCCTTTGGTCCTATTTTGGACCTGATCTTTTAATAGTCCACTTTTTTTCCCATTGGAACCAAACATCAGATTAAATATAAGTTTAATACTAGATCTAACATACAAGATAAATCTTTGAAATATAGTGTTCACTGCTTACCAAATTCTAATTATATTTTTTGTATATAATTTTTCACGCGTGTATAACTATTTAAGGAAATAACTATGTTGAATAATTTAAAGATTAGGTGCTAAAAGAAGAAGATTGGCCAAAAGGACCTTTGATTATTACTTTGTATAAAGACTACAGACCATTTTCCAATCATTTCTATCCAATATCTGGTAAAAAATACAACAATGTCAAGATTATAATAAATTAACCCTGTTTTAATACACATCAGACAGCTAATCCTAAAACCAGTTTCATTGTGCTAATATAAACTGTTGCTTAAAATAAGTAAATATACACCCATTATCAAAAACATTCCTTAAAAAAAAATAAAAAAAATAAAAACTGACTTTAAAATAGTGTGATGTTGTCATTACCTGCAATTTGAATACTTTCTTTTGTATGGTTCAATATCATTTTATATCATCTGTTCTTTTTTTTATATATTTCTTTCATATTTAAAAACAAAAGTTAAATGTCAGTTTTATATTCAGTTATTTGTTTAAATAAGTCTTCCTTATCATTTCAGTTAACACTGCAAGAATATCTAAGAAATTCTGTATTTAAATTTTAAAATTGATTTCCTCAAATCATGGTAGAAGTTAGGAATGAAATAATTTATGTGAGCTGTTATAAAATCATATGTGTCCTAATTACATAGACTTGTTCAAGACAGTGGTCACATCATTCTCCCACCCCATATATTTCATAAGCCTGAAACAGAAAATTAAACAAATGAAGGATGAGACATTGCCAAACCAACATTAAAAAAAAAAAAAAAGAAAAATCCAATTTAAATTAAGCAATTTTGTTCAACTGCTTTTTACTAACAACTTGTTTCTCCCTAGAGTTATTGCTTAAAACTAAAATTATTGACAATATAGGGTTGTAGTTGATTTCATAGTTTTTACACTGAAAATTTAAGTTTAGTGAAAATGCTTTTTCTTTAATCACTGATAAAATAAATATTGAAATCCAGTAGTTTATTTTCCATAAGAATTGATAGAGACAAATTCAAACAATTATCAATTTTTGATGATTATTTCTTTCATATTAATTTATTCAATTTAGAATTAACTATTTTCTACATAATTTTCCATATACCAAATTTGAAAGGTTACTTGATGCATTATATATTTTAAGTTTTTCAAAAATTTCTTTACAAAGCTGGAAGTGTTATCAACATTGGAATATTCCAATAGATCCTTTCTTTTTAAAAAAAATATTTTCATTTGTTATTCAAATATTCCATGCAATGTTAGAACAATAATTAAGTAAAAAAAAAAAAGAAAAAAAGAAAGATTGTCGATTGCAGTTGAAAGAGAAAATAACTAATGATGAAGTGGTAAAAGATTAATAATAAAAGTCTGTAGGAGAAAAAAAAATTTCATTACTTTTTTTTCTTTCACTTTTTTTTTTTATAAAAAGATATAAAATGAAATATTGGATTGTCTAGAAGGTTCACACTGATTTTTAGTTGTTCATGTTCCAAGATGTTAGAATATGTGAAATTTATTGACAAATATGCTTACATTTCCGATTAGAGCACACTTTAAACTATCTCTTGAGAAAAAATATTTAAAATTACTCAATTTGTGTCAATTTTGCATCCCTATGAAAATGGAAGATTTGTAAAGTGCATTTTAGACACAATGTTTTTTTTTTATTACTGTAAAGGTAAAAATGCCTTACAAACAACAAAAAAGGTATGTAAAGGGTGATGGGTGATGAGGAATAGATTGTTTAGAATAACATTCAACAAAAAAGATCCTGGGGTAAGTAACATCCCAAAAGCATGCCTTCATCTTAAGAATGTCATGCTGTGAGAATGGAAAGGAATCCTGTACTATGAGTTTCTGCCAAGCAACCAGTCAATTGATTTTGAAAAGTACTACTTGCAACTGGACAAGTTAAAAAGGTAGCAATTCAAGAAAAACACCCAGAATTGACAAACAGGGTAAGTGTTTTCCAACAGTATAAAGCCAGATTTAACATTTCTTTGGCAACTTTGCAAAAGTTATTGCAGTTTGGCTGGGACTTGTTACTCCACCAGCCATATTTTATTAAACAATGCTCCTTTGGATTTTCAGGCCCTTGAAAATAAGCTCAATGGTAAAAATTTAATTCTTTGACATAAAACACCACCTTAATGAGTTGTTTGCCAAGAAACCACCAGCATTTTGGAAAGATGGAATCTAAGTTGAAGGAAAAATGATGAAAGATTGTGCAACAAAATGGTTCATATTTAATCGAATAAATATTTAATGCCATAATTTTGGTTCGTTTTTAATTTCCTTAAAACCTGTCAAACTTTCTGAACAACCTAATACATAGAATTCGAACAGTGTGAGCAAGCTGAATAGCGTATAGACAACAAAGGAACCTTTACATGATAATATGCAAATTGTATGCAAACTGAAAAGTCATTTTTGTTATAATTGCTTTGTAAGGCTATATTTTTGCACTTCATTTTCATCTCTACCTTAAAATGAAAATTGTTTTTTCTTTTTATGAACAAAGAATTAGAGTGATAATCAAATTATTTAGCTTTAACCTTAAACAAAATCCACTGAATGTTTAATAGGAGCAAAGGTAAAACATTTTTGCGATAGAAATGTTTCAAGAATAATTAATCATTGGTCAGTATTTTTGAATGACCATCAACATATCATGACACTGAAAAACATTGAATGTAATTATCTGTATAGGCTGAAAGCAAAATATACACAATGCCTGTGTTATTATAGATTGATCATTTTTAAAAATTTAGAATATTAAACCAGAAACAGCAATACTAACAAATGATATCAACTTCATCAAAATCATAACTGGTGATGAATTATGCATTTATGATTGTGATGCCATAATGTAATCTGATGCAAATCAATACAACTAAAAAAAAACTTATGTTTTAGTCAAATGGTAAATGGCAATTTGTACTGTAAAGTTTTGAAGAGACTAAGGTGAGCATTTAGCACAAATGTTAAATGTGTACATGAAAGACCTGGGCTCTCCACCATAACTCACACAATATGTATTTTTTTTTTTTTTTACATTTCCTGGTTTTTAAAACAAATTCTTCACATAAGACTAATCTAGTATCTTTGCAACTTTTCCTGTTCTCAAAAATTAACTACTACCTGACACAAAACAACATCTGTTTGATAGAGTAATGCATGGAATCATTAAAAAAAAGCTACTGGAATTCTACAAATGCAGAAAGGAAGTAATGTGACAACTAAGTATTAGGGTAAGCAATTTTTGATGGTCAAATTGCATTTATCTTTTTTTTTTGTAATGTGTGTATGAGTGAGAGAGAGAGTGTGTGTGAGAGAGTGTGAGAGAGAGTGTGAGAGTGTGTGAGAGAGAGTGTGTGTGAGAGTGTGTGAGAGAGAGAGTGTGTGAGAGTGTGTGAGAGAGAGAGTGTGTGTGTGAGAGAGTGTGAGAGAGAGGTGTGTGTGAGAGTGTGTGAGAGAGAGAGTGTGTGTGTGAGAGAGAGAGTGTGGAGAGAGTGTGAGAGAGAGAGTGTGAGAGAGTGTGAGAGAGAGAGTGTGAGAGTGTGTGAGAGAGAGAGTGTGAGAGAGTGTGAGAGAGAGAGTGTGTGAGAGAGAGTGTGAGAGAGTGAGAGAGAGAGTGTGAGAGAGTGAGAGAGTGAGAGTGTGTATGTGTGAGAGAGAGAGTGTGTATGGTGAGAGAGAGAGAGTGTGTATGTGTGAGAGAGGAGAGTGTGTATGTGTGAGAGAGAGAGTGTGTATGTGTGAGAGAGAGAGTGTGTATGTGTGAGAGAGAGAGTGTGTATTGTGTGAGAGAGAGTGTGTATGTGTGAGAGAGAGTGTGTATGTGTGAGAGAGAGAGTGTGTATGTGTGAGAGAGAGAGTGTGTATGTGTGAGAGAGAGAGTGTGTATGTGTGAGAGAGAGAGTGTGTATGTGTGAGAGAGAGAGTGTGTATGTGTGAGAGAGAGAGTGTGTATGTGTGAGAGAGTGTATGTGTATGTGTGAGAGAGTGTATGTGTATGTGTGAGAGAGTGTATGTGTATGTGTGAGAGAGTGTATGTGTATGTGTGAGAGAGTGTATGTGTATGTGTGAGAGAGTGTATGTGTATGTGTGAGAGAGTGTATGTGTATGTGTGAGAGAGTGTATGTGTATGAGTGTGTGTGTGCACACATATGAGAGAGTGAGAGTGAGATAAAAGGGTACAGAAAAAAAAATTATCTTCAATAAGCCCCCAACTCTTTTGAACAGATTTATCCCTTTTCAGTTTAGAATTGGGTTTCAGGTTTCTTCTTTGAATACTAAGATTTAGTGTCTACCAGCAATATCTTATGATAAAAAAAAAATGATAAATTCTTAATAATTTTACTAATACAAAGTTTCTGGTTGAAATATTTTTCAATAAGTGATAAACTTAATTTTAAATATTGTTACATATTGTTTTCAGCAAATGTTTTCTTGATTCCATCTGAAACTAAGTATAAAGGAAAAATTCTCAAAAAATTAATAATGAATAAATATCATGCTTTGCTTATAAAGGCAAACAAGAGAAACATGATACATGCAAATTCTAAGAGAAAATGACAAATTAGTCATAATTTTAGGCATAAACAAAATTCTTACCCTTTTGTTCCTCGGTCATCATCTCTAGTTTTGAAAGAGAATCGTCGTTTTGCACGGTTTGCTTGGCGGAATTTTGTCAAGTCTGGTAAAACTGATTGATCTTCATCTATTAAAATAAAACATATATATAACCAAATTGCTTACTTAAACACAAACCAAATACAATCTAATGGCAAATGAATAAAAAAAAAACAAAAAAAAACAAAAACAAACTTTTGATTAAGCCAATTATGATATATACAAAAATGCATAACATTAAACATTAAAAAGCAAAAGAGAGCATTTGAAATAAATCTTAGGATTCAAAATAACTCCACAAAAATAAACTTATAAGATATACTTGTTTGACTCTAGCAAAAATGATATTTTTGTCTCAGTTTTTGAGAAAGATTTTTAGATGAAGTATTCGGCAGACAATATTTTTTAACATTTTTCTTTCAGTTAAGTTGTGATAAAAAGTAACTAGAAAAAAAAAAAGAATATCAAGAGGAAGGAAAATTACAAGATTGTCATACACAGATTCATTCAAACCTATTGGATCATTTTCTTATATTACATTTTGGTTACTGTAACCTTAGGTCTTCATCATAATTTCTCAGATAAGGTTTTTTGTTTTTTTTTATTTACACTGTTCTGACTGTTGTCCTCATCTTTGTCAAGTTTATGACATTTTGGTTATTGTACACTCCAGATTTCTTCAGGTGCTAGAAGTTTCAAGCCCAATCCTTATTTCAATCACTGGGGTATATCATTCTCATTCCATGCATGTATGATGCCACTTCTGGATGCCATGTAGTTATCTCCCTTTAACACAACTTCATAAGTTATTTGTTACTATATCCACTGTGTCTTTGAAGACACATGGTCCAGTGAATATAGGCACTAATTAATTCCAGTGACTTGACCCAAAGAGCTGTGAGTTCAATACCTGGCTACAAAAGTTGTGTTAAAGGGAGATAACTACATGTCATCCAGAAGTAGCATCACACATGGAATGAGAATGATATAACCCAATGATCAAAATAAAGGGTTCGATTCGAAATTCCTAGCACCTGAAGAAGGCTGTAGTGTACAATGGCTGAAATGTTGTACACATGATAAAGATGAGGACAGCAGTCTGAACAGTATAAATAATGTAAATACTACCTCATCTCTGAAGTATAGACAAATACTGAAGGTTTTTTTTTTTACTATTATAGTAGCTAGCTATTCATCTGCTAGTGCAGCTAAGCAATACTTGATTGGGCACATTTGGCTTTCTTCAACACTCAGAGAGAGCCCATGTGTGATTCATATTGTGAGCTGACCTTAGTTACAGTTTCTGAGAGAGACCAGATAATCTCATGATCAGCAGTAAGCCTGTGACTTCATGTTAGCTCCATTATCAACAGCTTCCAAACAGTTCAATCTACCCAATTTAACTCACAAGTTCAACTCAGGGTGTTACTTTCTGGCAATTTCCATAGTTGCTACATGTTGGGATTGCCTCCCCAGACTGATAACATGAAAGTGATTAGAGTAAGGATTGAACCCAAGTCTTAGGGTCACATAGTGAACATTCTAAATACTAACAATCTGTTAATATTACACATTGGTTGATTCAGATTAGTTTTCTTATGTGTTTTACTTTACAACCTTTCTTAGGTGCCAATCAAATTAAGTTATCTTTTGGAAATGTTGATTGAAACCCTTTATTTCATCTATGTGGGTATATATTTCTTTTACCTATTATCATGTTCCAGCCAATAAAATCACTGTTGGTAAAACTAATTTTCATTAGAAGATCTCCAACTCTAATTTGATTTTTCTGGAGTTTCTGCATCCAACTTCCCACCTAGAACTGAGGCTCAATTGAGTGACATTTACATTACTTTCTCACTGGTCTCTAACATAATTTTAAATCTTGACCCCCCACCCCCACCCCATAAGGTAATGGAATATCAGTCATCGTCATGAAGAAATGTATCCCCTGAACTCTCCTTTGTCCTCTCTAAACTCTACAACTACTGCCTCTGTTTCTTGCTTTCCTGCTTGCTGGAAGTCCTCCTCCATGGCTCCTGTTTTTAAGAACTCCAAAGAACCTTTAGACCCTTCTAATTATTGCTCTATCAGCCTCTTATAGATTTTTGGCAAAGTGTTTGAGGCTATTATCAATGCTGAATTGGTTCAACATCCCACAGCCTATTCTCCAACAAACAGTATGGCTTCTGCTTCACCAGGTCTACTGCTATGCCAATGACCATCAGAGTACATATACCAGGCTCTCAATAAAAACAGCAAAGTTTGAGCTGTTGACCTGGATATCTCCAAAGCATTTGACAGAGTCTGGCATGCTGGCCTCTACACAAGCTACAGAACTATAGTATAACTGGATGATTGTTTGACCTAATCCAGTCTTTCCTTTCAAATCATGTAATGAAGGTAATATTGAATGTGCACGCTTCCAGATACTAACATATGAATGCAGGTATCCCTCAGGGCTCTATCCTAAGTCCTATGCCTTTTCTGACCATCAGTGATCTCCCTGATGTAATCAGATCCCAAGAAGGCATCTACACTGATGCCTCAATAAGAAATCTGAGGCTGACAAAGCAAACCTTATTGCTGATCTTGAAAAGGAACTCCAATCTGTGGTGGACTTGGGTAAAAAATGGCTCATAAATTTTAATGCTTCCAAAACAAAGATGATATCCTTTAACCACCATAGACAATCTGTCCTAACCTCCCATCAGCATGGATCACGTTAGTCTTGCTGAAAGCAATACACTGCACCTCCTCGGTCTAACTCTCTCTGCTGACCTCAAATGCAATTACATTGAAACAATAGCTAAATCTACTGCTAGAAAGGTTGGATCACTGTGTTGGTCCAGGAAGTTTTTCTTGTCTGAATCCATCTTGCACATATACAAATCTACAATCTGCTCATGCATTGAATACTGCTGTCACATCTGGTCAGGTGCCTTTGCTATTCATCTTGGGGGTTCTTGACAAAACCCAGATGAGAATCTGAAATGTAATTGATCCTGACCTGGCAGCTTGACCCCAGTCACTTTTTCACCGACATGATGTGGCTTCCCTCTGTCTCTTCTACAAATACTTTCAAAGCTTCTGCTTCGACAAGCTTAGCTCCCTAGTACCCCACTGCATGAATTTGCTCAAGCTACTAGGCTACCAACTAGGCCCCACCCTTTTAAAGTGGAAACAATCAAATGTAACCAGAATTTCTACTCTAGCAGCTTCTTTCCAGCTTCTTTTTTTACACTTCCCACCTGTAGAAATCTCTTTCATATACTTGCTTCCCTGATAGCTACAATCTCCAAGAGTTTAAATGCAATGTCAATTGCCATCTCTTATTTCCTTGACTGCCATTCTTTCCCTAACACCCCTTGTATCTTGTTCTTCCATTCCATTGTACTCTCACGCAGCTCTCTTCACATGAGTGTTCCAATTCTCTTCACTATACTCTTATGCAACCCTCTGTACACGAGTAACAGTACTGCCTTGCTTGGGGTGAAACATTTAAAAAAATAAAATAAAATAAATAAATCTAAGTTTAATTCCTACATAAGAATTACAAAAATATGTACAGTACTAATTCAGTAAATAGATGGATCAATGCCATAAATAATAAATGCTTTCACAAGTTCTGATATATCCTAGAAAGGACACTGAATAGGAGAACATCTAATGAACTAAGACTGTTTCTGCTTACATTCCCAGTAGATAAAGAAACTGGTAAAAAAAAAAAAAAGAAAAAAAAAAGAAATACATTTATTTGAGAAAATATTCAGTAAAATATTTATATATTAATATAAAGTTTCACTGTTAGAAAGTGGTTAGCAACTTACCAAGATCTAAATTCCTCAAATAGACAATGTGTTGTGAATCTACGTTGTTAAAAAGATTTAGAGATCCATCTTTGCAAAGTGGCTTTGTCTGTTAAAAAAAAAAAAAAAATGAATAAATATGTCATCTAATTATTTTTTTCTTGCTTCTAGTAAAATTGTTAAATAAAGTTACTGATGTTAGCTCCATTTTTGTTTCAACAGGTTTTTAATGCTCTTTCAATCAGATTGATATTTTAAAATCATTATAACTAAAAGATTGATTGCTTTTTATAGTTTTTTAATTTGAAACTGTCACTTTTATTCAACAGATTTCCATCTGAAAAATAGAATTAACATATAGCTATTTAACCCAATTTATATTAGTTGTAATTTTGATTATTAGATATTAAGAATAGTCATTTTTTTTTCATTATGGAAAAAATATATATTTTCTGTAATAAAACTTTCTTTTTAACATTTTTTTTGGAAAAGAATAAATGTATTCCTGAAGGTAATGATTCATGAAAAATTTGAAAAAAAAAAAAACTCACTTTTCTTAGGCAAATTGTTTGAATCCATGCAGCAGTTCTAATGTCATAGACAAATATAGAGTTTTCTGTATAACATAAAAGGTAGGGATTGCTGATGGCTGTCAAAAAATAAAAAAATAATTAAAATCAATAAATCATATTTTCAAATAATAGGAAGTACTTATACTGAATTATAGAAAATGACAAACAAACAAAAAAAAAAAAAAGAAAAAAAAAGACATTTTTAGTATGTACAGAAAAATTTACAGAATTAGAGGAAAAAGTATCGTACACTATAATCTTAATTTTAACAATGAATTTAGATAAATGTAAAAGAAAAAACTTAAAATGCACATGATCGAAGAAATGAATTGAAGTAACACTTACAAATTGCTACTGGATAAGCTGGCCACATAATTTCTTGCTGTCGACTTCGCCTGCCATTGTTATCAACGTATAGACCCAACACTGTAAAGGAAAGTAAAGTTTAAATAAAAGTTATATAATATATACACCTTACAGAACTAACCAGGTTTGGATTTTTTAAAATTAATATTATATACAAGCCGTTATTTTTTAGCTACAATGCAAAAACTTAGTTTATGACTGATAGTAGCATATATAACAAAAAAAAGAGTGAGAGAGAAGGAAAATTTTTTAAAAAATTTTGCTTTTCTAGTGAATTTAAGAGTTCCTAGAAACTGTAGCGATTTTACAAAAGAAAACTAAGGCCACAAGAAAAACTGATAAATTATTTTCCTTGTCAATCACATTCAATGAAACAAAAGAAATGCTATCTATATATATTACCATTAAAGGATAATTTAATGAAAATTCTTATAACACATTGAAAATGACTAATAAATCAGGAAAGTAAATAATTAACTGGTAAAATGTATTACTTTAAAAGAAATTTTAAAAAAAAAAGTAAAAAGTGAATATTATTGATTGCTATATCAGGTAGTAGATATAGTAGTGAGCATTATATAATAAATTAAAAGGTAATCTTAAATACTGTGTAAGGTTTGTTATTTACCATTGAATATCAACAAATATTCTTTATGAGACATTTCAACAGCAGCTAAAGCATCTACAGGTGTTTGATGAAGGAATTTCAGAGTTGAATCATCAGCATTCACAAGGGCTGAAATAAAAATATAATTAGAAAGTTTAAATATTGAAATTAATATCGAAATATAAAAACTTGTATTAAGCTATAATCAAATACTACTATCTGTTAATAGTTATATTTGTAAATATAACAACTACTATAAAACTGTTAGTTTTTTGTTTTTTTACTAAGATTTTTGAACAGTTAAATCAAGAAAACAAAAATTATTCAGAATTGTTTTCTGTATAAAACAAAGAATTTAATATCAATAAAAGCTGGTTAATGCAATAATCGCATTAGCAAAATTATATCTGTCAACTTCTGGAATGAGTAGTTACTTAGATTTTAATATTTTTTTGTTGTTATGACAATTTGCCAGAATGTCTTCCAGTTTTCTTCAGATGTCCATCAATCTGAGCAACCTTCAAGGAATTTTAAACAGGACTCTTCAATTTAATTTATAAATCTAAATTGGTCTCATTTCACCATGTCTACAGATATCATGCCTTTAGTCCTACTGTTATTGCTTGCATACTTACCACAACAGAAGACATAACAGCTGAAATGTTGTAATAATAATAATAATAAAGAAGAAGAAGAGAACATTAGCATAAATGTAAATAAATAATTCATAACTAGCAATTTATGCTTTTAAGTTTCAAGGTTGTCAAATACAGGAATGAATTATGATCTGGTTTGTTATCAGATTAGCTTGGTCAAAGTGTGTATGGAGATATGTTAGAGCTAATCTACTTACTCATGGGAGCTCCATCACCTTGCACACTATAAATAGCAAAACAGGATGGATAACCCACGCACAGCCTTTCATTCATCATTTCTAAGAACTGGACATTTCCCGGTACTTGAATATCTTTCATCTTGCGATGTCGCTGTTTGGTCTTATTAAGTTCATACACCTGAATGGTCCGTTTTATAGCTACACACAAACAAGATGAAGATCCTTGACGAACTAATCCTGTGCAAAATAAATGGCATCCTTTTGTTTCAGCAATTTTTATAGGGTCGCTTTCATGACCTTCCAACACTGACATGTGCAAAAGCTTCACATGCCGTTGTTTCCCTGGAAGAAGAAAAAAAATTAAATAGAGAAATATTAATCAACAAAATCATGTGTGTGAGAAAACACTTATTTAAGAATGAGAATATACAAACTAGGCTTTTTCAAAATATTAGCAAGGATTTGTATGGAAAAAGAGGAAAATATCTGCATTTTTAGTCTCATAAAAACCATCAGTACTTTAGTATATTTGCTGTTCCAGTATGACTACGACTGGATATTTTATGAGATTCACTTCCACCCATGTAAAAAGGAGAGAGGTACTTCTAAGGGATGTTATTTAGAGGGGAAAAATACATAAAACTACAATTTTACTTACCACTGATAAAAATTATTAACTGCTCCTCCATTATTAATTCCATTTGATAAACTGTTTTCTTTTCACTTTTGTCACCTACCCTGGTCAAAACTGTCACAAGAGAAAAAGTCATTCATATTCATGGGGCATTTACCACAATTGCTATTTTTTTTTTTTTTTTTTTAGAGTGAATATTTAGTTTTTGTTATGATTTTTATTGACACTTAACTTTAAAAATCTTAAATTATATATTCATTATTTTTCTAATGCTAATTATTAAAAGAAAATTCTAAAAAAGTTCTAATGCACATGTAGCTGTTTTTTTTATTTTTAGATATATTTTCAGTTTCAAATTTTCTTTATTTCACAGGAAACATTTAATTATAATATATTTTATTAAAAAGAGAAAAAATTCAATGTTTTATGACATAAATAATTATATATTTTCAATAAAAACTGTGATAAAAATAAATTAAAAATAAAAAAACTAACACGTCTTTATGATAAAACAATTGAATGCTGCCATGCATAATTGCCTTTCAGAATTTTAGGAGATTCCTTCTTTGACAGAAATACTGTCAATAATCCCTTCAAGAAATGTTTTAAAAGAAACCTTGAAAATTTGAGATGATTCTATGCCTCTGTTTTATGATTCAGATGGAAATTGTTTTTTGTTTTTATATATATAATCATTTCACCCAAGCCAGGTAAGACTACCACTGATGCACTGGAAGGTTACAGTGAGAAAAAAAAACAAGAAAAAAAAGAGGTGCTGGGGATGTTGAAGAAAGAATAAGAGAAGGCTAGAAATCAAGGTGAAGATGGCTGTTGATGTTGTGCTTCAATTTTTGGAGATTGTAGATATCAGTGAAAAAAGTAAATGGAAGCGAGTTCCACAATTGGGAAGTGCAAGAAAAGAAACTATTAGAGTAGAAGAGATGGTTACATTTGACTATTTTGATGGTAAAAGGATGAGGACCATGATGCCAATAAATATGTGTGGTCAGGGAAGCAGAGGAAAAAAAGCTTGCCAGAGCAGCTCCCATAGAAATACTTGTAGAAAAGACAGAGGGAAGCCACATCATGTCAGTGAGAAAGTCATGTACCCAACATATATAAAATAATGATTTCAAAGAGCTTAAAAAAGATAATTTTTAAATGAATGCAATTTTTATTAATAGGATGCAGATTGAGGTTCTAACTATAATAGAATGTATGATATACTTGACCATCATTTAACTTCAGAATCCTGTCTACTGCCAAGCTAGAGTTTTTTTCTTTCTTAAAGAATCTTTCATAAAATTGCATATGTGATGAGTGATATTTGGTTGCATTAAATCATGAATTCTATTTGGTTGCCACTGGCACAGAAAGCAGTTTTACTAGTTTCTTTAGTCATTTCAAGTATTTCTGTTTCCAACTAAGCTTTTTTTGCAGAAATCTAACTTGAAAGCAGCAAGCTGGGTAACATTATCAAATACTAACCAATGTGAGACTACTTGCCAAACAAGATTTAAGTTATGTGCTAAGCACAATACTTTGATACCTTTTAGTAAACACTTAAAATGTTGTCATGAACCACTTTACTACTGAATCTGATACAATTGTAATGATAGCCTCAAAAACTTGCCATTGCTGTGAAGCAACAAGCAAACATGTAAAATTGCCTCATGCACTTAACATAGTATTATTTTCCTTTCAATGCTTTATTATGAATAATCTAATTTTATCAAATTTATGTAGGAGAATGTCAAAAAGAATGCACATTTACAAAAAAGACAAAATCCTCCAACATATCTTTAGACTTCAAAATTGTAATTACATTATATATATATATATATATATATATATATTATAGGTGTGAGTTTGTAACCCTGGGTTTCACGCTCTTGCGATCGTCAGACAAACTGATTAATTTTTTAAAAAATTGGTTATATGTAGGGTTGTGTATATTCGTGTATTTTTGTGGAAGTGGGGGAAATCTGCCGTCATGACAGACGCAGACATATATATATAAATATACATATATATATATATTTGTACACCCATCAACTCGTGCAAGGACACACACACACACACAGGCATTCGTTCACTGAGGCTTGCATAAACATGTACATGTGGATCATGCGGGGTTCGGTATATATATGTATATGTGTGCTGTTGCACACATACATACATATTCGGTTGGTGTATTCAAATGGTGTAGCGATGTTGATGCGTGGACAGTTGTCGATTTCTTATATGTACATATGTACTTTTGATGGGATCTGTGTGAAACTATGATAGGTAAGAATTGCTATTATTTTATTTAAGGCTGTATTGTTATTTTTTATTTTAAAGTCAGTTATTGGCTTGTTTTTTAATTTTTTGTGGTTGCGTATATTTTTTATTGGTAGAAATTCTAATTTGTAATGCTTGTTAGTGATTATTTGTGGTGTATTAATTATTAATTTTACTATGGCAGAGACATGGATACAAACAACTACAATATACACCACCGCAATGAAAAAGCAAAAACAGTAAAAGAAATATCATCTGGTTTAATCCACCATACAACAAAGCCGTCAAAACAAACATAGGTAAGACATTCCTGAACTTAATAGAAAAACACTTCCCGGTGACAAACCGATTAGCAAAAATATTCAACAAAAACAATGTCAAAATTAGTTACAGCAGCACAAAAAATATTACACAAATAATAAAAAGCCACAACAACAAATTAACAAACTACAATAATGCAATTGAAGAAGCTCAATGCAACTGCAGAAATGGAACTACATGTCCACTCCAGAGAAATTGCCAGCAAACAAACATAGTATATAAAGCCAAGGTAAGTGCAAACAACAACACAATGTACTACATTGGTGGCACTGAGGGACCATTTAAGAAAAGAAATAACAACCACAATCTTTCATTCTCCAACAGAAAATACATGAACAGCACTACACTATCAACATACGTATGTGTCTAAAAGACAGACATATTTCACCAGCAATAAGCTGGGAAATACTGAAAAAAAGCACCTGCCTACAACAACATTACAAAAAAATGCCTACTTTGCCTACATGAGAAAGTAGCAATTATATCTTATACCCCACAAAAGAACTTACTAAACACGAGATCAGAACTAATTTCCAAATGCTGACATGAAAAATACCTATTATCACAATTTATACCAAACGGATAAAAAAAAAAAACCCACACGTTTCTGCCATAGTAAAATTAATAATTAATACACCACAAATAAACACTAACAAGCATTACAAATTAGAATTTCTACCATTTAAATATACGCAGTCACAAAAAATTAAAAAACAAGCCAATAACCGACTTTAAAACAAAAAATAACAATACAGCCTTAAATAAAATAATAGCAATTCTTACCTATCATAGTTTCACACAGAACCCATCAAAAGTAAATATGTACGTACGAGAAATCGACAACTGTCCACGCGTCAACATCGCTACACCATTCGAATACACCAACCGAATGCGTATGTATGTGTGCAATGGCACACATATACATATATATATATATATATATACCAAACCCCGCACAATCCACACGTTTATTGTTTATGCAAGCCTCAGTGAACGAACGCCCAAGCGTGTGTGTGTGCCCTTGCGCAAGTTGATGGGTGTACAAATATATATATATGTGTGTGTGTGTGTGTGTGTGTGTGTGTGTGTGTGTGTGTGTGTGTGTGTGTGTGTGTGTCTGCATCTGCCGTTACGACAGATTTCCCCCACTTCCACAAATGTCTGCGTCTGTCGTGACGACAGATTTCCCCCACTTCCACAAATGTCTGCGTCTGTCGTGACGACAGATTTCCCCCACTTCCACAAATGTCTGCGTCTGTCGTGACGACAGATTTCCCCCACTTCTACAAAAAACACAAATATACACAACCCTACATATAACCAATTTTTTAAAAAATTGGTCAGTTTAACTGGCGATCACAAGAGCATGAAACCCAGGGTTACAAACTCACACCTATCTATATGAACATGTCTGCTCTATCACTGATATTGAGCGCTTTTAAATAAGTACCACGCATATATAATATGTAAACAATATAATATATATAACAAATTGCATATATATATATATATATATATATATAATTTAATTTATTAAAATTTATTTGTACAAATACTTTTCAGATCTCTTTTTATATAAAGACATCTGAAAAGTATTTGTACAAATAAATTTTAATAAAATGTTTAATTATTAAAGCATGATAAATTTTGTTAAAATTATCTAGACAATTAAGATTTGGAAGAGTAAATAAAAAAATAATTTCCAAAGAATATGAAATGATTAATTTATTATTGAAAATTATAAGAACAATATTCCATTTTAAATTTCAGGATTCCGTCTGTAAAGCCAGAAAATAGATCCCCATATCTAAAGTAGTAATCATAATATAATGATGGACTTAACATTTATCTAAATTACGGGAACATCCACATTCATTTATAAAATCTGTGACCCTGAAAATATGAAATGATTTTTTAACAAGGTAAAAAGTTACTGTAATAATTCTTACCATCTCTCGCTAATTCAGCAATATACAATCCATCTTCCGTTCCTATGAGTAATCTGTTAGAATCTGAAAAAGAAAAGATCGAATAAGATTTAAATGCAACATCAATTGTTATCTTCTGTCTTAATTCTTGTTCTTTCTTAACTTTTTTTTCCATATTTTCTCACACTCAGTACCTCAACATCATAGTAGATTCATTGCTTTACTTGGGGTGAAAGGATTAAAAATAATTCTATTTTGCTACCAGTATAAGATCTGGATTATTTTAATATTTCCAAAATAAAATCAAGTTTTTCTTGCAGTTCAAATTGTCCTTTGTGCTAATTTTTTAAAAATTACTTTTACATAATCTATAAAAACATACATATAGATCATTTTGCATTTTTATTGCTCTTTTTGATATAATTCTGAGCATAAATATCACATTCCTTGTTCCAGTGTCTTTAACAAAACTTCACTGTTTTTGTTCTATTTCCAGTCTGTTTCTTCTACCTGTCCTGTTCAACAAAATTTAGATAACTTTTGTTACATTAAGTTGATTGCATTCATGTATTAACAATACATTAGAAATATGTTTACTGTTCTGAAAAGGACCAATTTCTAGAAATTCTAAGAAAACATTAACTAACATTTAAAGATATGGTACAAACAAAAACTAACCTATTAGTAATAGATAAAATTATAAAAAGATATGCTGACTTGATAACAAACCAATGTTACTTCAATTCTGACAAGAATTTTTATAAATAAAGGTTTCAATTACTGATGTAATTGCCTTTCACCAATTTGAAACTAAACCCTTTAATGTTTTTGCTCAAAAGTTCCTGAAGGTTACCTGTACCAATAAATACCTGAAGGTCATAATGACTGAAATGATATAAGATAACAATAGTCCATATGTAAATAATGTTAAATAATAGAATTGTGAAGCTAAAAACAAATCAATACTCACCAAGAATAACAGAAGAATTTGTGCTTTTGACCAAAGACATGGAATTATCATATAATTCCTGAGCTTGTATAGCCTTCAAGAGAAAAAAAAGCAACTATTATTATTGAAAAATTAGCATAAAGATAAACATAAGTCTTAAGTAAAACAGCTGTCAAAAAATATAAGTTGCATAGTCAGTCAGTTAAGTGCCATATGTGATACACACTTTCGGCGATTAAGTCTCGAAAGAGACATGACTGACTGGGCAGAAGATTATCTCGCAGTAGGTTGCCATTGCTTTCTGCAGTAGACTGGTTGCCAGCCAAGGCTATAGAACCCAATCTGTCCTGTTATTTAACCCATAACTGGTGGGAAGAGACAGATTAATACCTTTCCTAAGGGTATTTGTGCATAAGTGAATGCAAAGAATTCAACTGGAATTCAAACTCGGTTCCCCAATTTGTCATTCCAAGTTATCATTTCTACTAATAATACCTGCTTTTAACACAAGTAACTATAACTATTTTTTTTTTTAAGATTTTAACAGCTAATGTTAACATTCCTCCATTCCATTTTCATTGTATGGCTGTTACAATGGATATAAAATTACAAATAACTGTCACTATCAAATAATTAGCCACCTCAATGGAATCAGGATATATAAAGTCCTACTAGCAAACTCTCTGTAAGAAAGCGTGGTTGGTGAGCTTAGAGGTAATTAATCATCTTTTTTTTTTTTTTTTTACATATATATATATATATATGAATGATTTAAAAAAAAAATATTTTTATGGTATGCTATATTGAAGAGCTAAAGTGAATAATATCAGGAGGTAGAGTGTATATAAAATTTAGTGTATCGAGGAAACAAATTTCTGAACATATATTATTAAATATAACAGACAATGAATGTCTATTACATTTAATCATGAGTCGTCCTGAACATCATATTTTGGGTTTACTTAAATAAAGATAAAAATCGTCCAACATTTGGATATTTTATTATTATGCTGGTTCTGAAATTAAAGCCAAAATATGATTAGAATGGCTCATGATTAAAAATAATAGACATTCATTGTCTGTTATACTTAACAATAAATATAAAAGCAGATATTGATGTTCACACCCAACTGTAACAATCATGTTTCAAGCTTAACAAGTGTGTTTAAGCCTGAAACAGACTGCCACCACTGAGTTGCAACCTCAACATGAACTTGTGTGTGTGTGTGTGTGTATATATATATATATATATATATGTGTGTGTGTGTGCACACACAAATTACATTTCACTAGGACTTAGTGTTCATGAAGGATTAGCACTAAATAAAATTATTGCTAATGTTATAAATTAAAAAAAAAAAAACTTAGAAGGAAATGTTTTGATAAACAGATGCAGTCATTAAAATTACCACCTGATGATTTAGTTGTAATTTTACTCAAAATTTGCAGTTATATTGCTTTTACTATTATAAGAGTGACCAAAATGTTATATTATTTAAAATTTCATATTTCATAAACGAACAACTTATGGAGTAACAACTCCTTGCAAAATAGCCATCTGATAATTTACAATTTTTGTAAGAGCAGGTATTCTCACAAACTTAAATTAACAGCTGAAAAGGAGAACAAAAATCTAAGAATGTTTTGATATGAAAAACCATGTTCATCCAGTACAGAAATGAAAATGTTACTATTGGAGGGGAAAAAGAGAGAAAGAGTAATTAGAAACAATTTAAAATTTCTCTTATACATTCATATGAAGAAAAAAAAAAAAGAAAAAAGAAAAGAAAAAAGAGAAAAAGAAAAAAGAGAAAGAAAAAAGAAAAGAAAAAAGAGAAAAAGAAAAAAGAAAAAAAGAAAAAAGAAAAAGAAAAAAGAGAAGAAAAAGAAAAAGAAAAAAGAAAAAGAAAAAAGAGAAAAAGAAAAAAGAAAAAAGAAAAAAAGAGAAAAAGAAAAAAAGAGAAAAAGAAAAAAAGAAAAAGAAAAAAGAGAAAAAGAAAAAGAAAAAGAAAAAGAAAGAAAAAAAGAAAAAAAGAAAGAAAAAAAGAAAAAAGAAAAAGAAAAAGAAAAAAGAAAAAAAAAGGAGAAAAGAAAAAAAAAAGAAAAAGAAAAGAAAAAAAGAAGTCTACATAAATTTGATAACACTTCCTGTAATTATTATACTGGTGACAAAAAAAACATGCACATTTGAATAGTGACTTACCACTTTATTGCATAATTTACTTTTTCTCATATGTTTCTGAAGTTCCCCTAAAGAAGTAACCCATCGTTGGCGATCTTGTTTATTATCAGCAAGCATCAGAACTTGGTGAGAAGAACCAGGAGGGTTCATTTCCCTTGTAGTCACCTGGAGAAAGAAAAAAAAAAGGATCAACAAACAGTTTTTTGCAGTAATTTATTTAATAAAATTCTAAATTTTAACTTCTATAATAGAAAAGTTTTAACATGTATATACAAAAAGAAACATTCAATAATCATAAAAAGTAATAACTGTTTTTGGAGAATATTATATTATTTTAGATAGTAACATTAGTGTAATTACTTTAGTTATTTATATTTTTTTCTTTTACACACACAATGAAACAATAAATGTAAAAATGAAAAAATAAAATGTTCTTACCCTAAATATGCAAGGAATATCTTTTTTGTTAGCATGTATTACATCAGAAGGTAATACTGCCCTAACTGAAAACTCTTCATCTCTGAAAATAAACAATTTTTTAATTATGAAAATATGTAGGTAGAAACATGTTACATTTCTATAGAATATCAAAAAAAAAAAAGTATGAAATTAGTTTTCCATTTTTCTTTATTTTGCACATGAAAATTCAAACTAATCAAAATCTTAGATTAGTTAACTTAGTTTTTTTTTATTTTTTAAACAGTGGCAATTTTTTAATGCTAATTGTTTTAATATAAGCAGAATCAAATCATATAGTATCTAAACCAGAATAAACAAATAATTTGCTTGCAGTAAAGTGTAATATACTAAATAATAATAATAATATACAAAAATATTATCTATTACACTATCAATTTAACCAAATTAAAGATAGTGAAATAATTACATGAAGATTTGAACAAATATAGGACAATGTTTCAATGAGGAAAAAATATACAAAAAAAAAAAGTTACTTACCGCATATCAAGAACCTGATGAGTTATATGTGAGGTTTCAGCTGTAGTGTCAAATAAGAATAATTTAAAATCACAGACAACAATGAACTGTCGAGTCCAACCCTTCTTTATCCCACCGGGCTTAGGGACCTACAAAAACAGACAAAATATGAAATCAAGAAAAATAAAAATAATTTTTTAGAAGTAAATTAAATAAATAAATAAAATAAAATAAAATAAATTAGTATTTTAAAAAGTGGGTGGGTGGCAGAAAAGAATTATTACCTTGGCATAACCTTCAAATGCAGTTCCTATTCCTTTATCCAAATTTATCCCTGGATATACATTAGTAGCTGTTGGTGATAGAAAAAAACATTTGTACAAGTTTAGAAAAGTGTTAAAAAAAATAAAATAAATAAATAAAAGTGACTATTTGATACTTTGTATAAAGAATGGTAATGGTGTAGGAAAAGACTAAAAGATTTAGGCATTCATTATCAGTGAAATATAGAATCTGAATAAATGTTTGGAGGAAAAACATTAGCTGTTGCTTTGTTTTATTTCTATAAAAGTAAAATTTTAAACCAACTATTTCATTTGCTGGAAATTATTTGGATGTTTACAATATTAAGTTTCAACAAGGTTGATCCTAATTTTATTTTCAAATATGAAAGTCATTAACATTTTCAAGTATAAAATATGAAAATATTATCTTAAAGTTTACAACTTACTTTGTTCTTCTGGAATTGGACATATTGAAGGTGCTTTTTCTATACAGTGTATATGACATCGGTATTGACAATCTGAAAGGTTATATTTATAAAATAAGCATATTTATTCTACATTCAAATTAGAGAAAAGGCACAAATGCAAGCATTCAAATAATTTGAATTCTAAGAATAAAGTGCATTCAGTCAAATATCACATTCTTGATTTAAAAAAAAAAAAAAAATAATGCAATATTTCAATGAATACAATCTAGTCCTGGTGTTGCCTGGGTTTTGTTGGTTGATTGATTGATTTCGTGTAGGGCCATATCAACCACTATGACTTATTTAATGATGAAATTTAAATATTTTGAATGCAATTTTATATCTTCAACTACAGATAAAATGTATTACAGGCAATTTTGCTATCAATAGGTGTTGATGGCAAATTTCTTTTTTTGTTGTATATAAAAATGTATTTCTGGTAATTTCACAATAAAGTGTATTTTTTTGTATTTTCATAGTTTCGTTTGGGAGTTCACTATTTGACTATAGCCGGGACCTTAACACGTGCTACTACTCTGGGTGTGGGTGGACCTGGGAACAATGGTTCCATGCTTCTCAAAACCTCCAATCTTCTGATAAAAGGTTTTGCTGCCAGATGTAGTTTATCATTATACCCAGGACTAGTGCTGCCTGGGAAAAGAAAAATGAAGTGACAACAAACTATAACACAATGATCATATTCACAAACACAAGAGACAACCCCACTTTGGTATTATAATTGCATATTTTTATTAAGTGTTAAAACTCACACACTACTCCTTTATGTGCCATGTTCCTTCAGAATGTAGGGCAATCATGGACTTCCACTTGGCTGTCTCTTGTTGCTCTCAAAATTCTTCTTTAATATCTCTCCCAAACCCTGCTCCACCATCCATTTGCTTAAGCCTATCAAGTAGATCTTGCACTGCTTTCCCCTGTCTCTTTCTCTCTATCCATCCTGTGAGTATTAAATTTTCCAGGCCCTACTTCCTCATTACATGTCCCACAAAACCTCATCTGTCTCTTCCTTATATTAAGTATGTTTTTTTGTTTCCATTCTCTCCAACATCAATCTGTTAGCTCCATCCATGGCATCCTTCTGTAAAACCACATTTCTGCTGCCTCAAGCCTCTCCTTCATGCTTGAAGAGATTGTCCAAAATCCACTACCATGCAGAAGAACAGATATCACATAGCAATCCAGCACTTTCTTCTTTGTTTCCAATGAGATATTTCTGTCACTCAGTACTCTGGTTAGATTCTGAAATGCGTCCTTAGCCATGCCTATACATCTTTGGAGCTCAACATTACACTTTCCATCCTATGTCAGCATGCTTTTCAGGTATTTAAATTTCTTTACTTGTTATATTTTAGTTTCTCCTACCCCAAGTTGGCATTTTGGAGGTTTTCTTTTTGCTGATGACAATACATTCAGTTTTTTTGAAGTTCATGCTTAGTCCTTTTTTTCTGGCTTTCACTTGCTATCTTCTTTAGGAGGTCCTGCATTCTCTTTTCTATGTCTGCAATAAGCACTGTGTCATTTGTGTATCTTACATTGTTGAGATTGTGTTCGCCAATAACAAATCCTGGTAAGGGTTTTATTTCTCTCAGAACTGTTACGCTGGATAAGTTGAACATATCTGGTGAGAAAACACATTGTCTTACACCCTTTTCTATTTCTGTATACCCTGCTGAATACACTTCCTATCTCTATGCAAGTGGTTTGCTGCCAGTATAGATTATCCTAACATCTTTTTCGGAAACATCAAGGTTGTCGAGCATCTCTATTGCTCTTTAAAACAGCATTCTGAACATGAATATCACATTCCTTCTTCCAGTATCTTTAACAAAGCCACACTGTTCTTATCTCTGGGCCAATTCTGCTACACACTCTGTTCATCAGAATTTGGATAAGCTTTATTATGCAGCTCATTAAGCAGTTTGTTTGGTGGAGTTCCCATTCCTTTGCACCTGGCTTCTTAGGTAGTGCTATGAAAATTGATCGCTTAGGTCCTCCAGAATATTGCCGCTATTGAGGATTTCGTTTATTATTGCTGTGAGCCTGTCTATACCAAAGTCTTCTAAGGGGCATCAACATCTCTATTACAAGAAGTCTTCTAAGGGGCATCAACATCTCTATTACAAGAAGTCTTCTAAGGGGCATCAACATCTCTATTACAAGAAGTCTTCTAAGGGGCATCAACATCTCTATTACAAGAAGTCTTCTAAGGGGCATCAACATCTCTATTACAAGAAGTCTTCTAAGGGGCATCAACATCTCTATTACAAGAAGTCTTCTAAGGGGCATCAACATCTCTATTACAAGAAGTCTTCTAAGGGGCATCAACATCTCTATTACAAGAAGTCTTCTAAGGGGCATCAACATCTCTATTACAAGAAGTCTTCTAAGGGGCATCAACATCTCTATTACAAGAAGTCTTCTAAGGGGCATCAACATCTCTATTACAAGAAGTCTTCTAAGGGGCATCAACATCTCTATTACAAGAAGTCTTCTAAGGGGCATCAACATCTCTATTACAAGAAGTCTTCTAAGGGGCATCAACATCTCTATTACAAGAAGTCTTCTAAGGGGCATCAACATCTCTATTACAAGAAGTCTTCTAAGGGGCATCAACATCTCTATTACAAGAAGTCTTCTAAGGGGCATCAACATCTCTATTACAAGAAGTCTTCTAAGGGGCATCAACATCTCTATTACAAGAAGTCTTCTAAGGGGCATCAACATCTCTATTACAAGAAGTCTTCTAAGGGGCATCAACATCTCTATTACAAGAAGTCTTCTAAGGGGCATCAACATCTCTATTACAAGAAGTCTTCTAAGGGGCATCAACATCTCTATTACAAGAAGTCTTCTAAGGGGCATCAACATCTCTATTACAATCTCATCAGGTCCTGCTGTGTTATTTCCGTTTAGTTTGGCCATTGCTGATTCCACTTTGGTTTTTAATATTTCTGGACCTTGCATATTTTTGTGTATTGTTGGTGCTCTCTCTTGTCGTGGAAGAAATCAGCAATATATTCATCCCATCTCCAAGGTATTTTTTCTTTTTTTCTTGTATGAGTGTACCATCCCTTGCTTTTATCCATCCTGTTGCTGAGCAGGTCTTTTGTCCTGTTAGTTACTTTATTTGTGTATGCATATCACCATTATTGTGCTCCATCTCTACTTCAGCACGTTGTTGAGCCATCTTTCATTATCCTGTCTACATTTGCTCCTTATTTACTTGCGTAGTTTCCTGTATTCTGTTCCATATCTTGGCATAGTTTTTCATCTCTTTTGCATTAGGTGAAGAATTTCTTCAGCAATCCACTCATTTTCTTCTGATGTGCTTTTTCCTTTGGGATGTTGTTCCTTGACGTCACTAGAATCACTCTTAGTGCATCCAATTTTGAACTCCCACTTTTAATTTGTCCTTTATATTCCATTTTCACACTGGCCATATACATTTCCTGTAGGTTTGGGTCATTCACGAGTCTATTGTAGTGCAGTTTTAGGGCTGTGTTAGGTTCCGCCTTAGTTTTATCTTAGTTTGCATAAAACTGGTATGCGGTCACTTCCACAGTCAGCATCTGGGTAGGCTTTGCGGTGAAGGACTGAGTTTCTGAATCTCTTGTTGATAGTAACATAATCAATTTCATTTTTAATTTCTCCTCTTGGACTTCTTCATGTCCATTGTTTTCTTGGGTGCTCCTGGAACCAAGTGTTAGTTATTATTTGGTCATTTACTGTGTACCATTGGACTCATTTTGTCACCATGGCCATTGTGGTGTCCTAGTCCGAAATTACTGACCGTTTCACTTTCTCTCCCTTGGTCAATTTTGGCATTTAGATCTCCCATGATGCTTTTGATGTTTTGTGATTTGCACTGTGCCTTGGGATAATTAAGCACAAAGTAGAAGGACTCAATTTCTACTTCTGCACTTTGTGCTGTTGGTGCATATACCATGATTACTGATATAGTGAGAGGCTTCCCTTTCAGTTTAACTACTACAAGGGAGATAACTCGGCAAACAAAGGTTTATAAACACGAAGTACGTGATTGTCGAACTTTACCATTGACACTCATTCTTTACTTCACTTGTAAAGGTAAGCGTGCACACACACAATGTAATAAGATTTTTCAGCACACTCATCCCAAACTTCCCTAGTTTATACTGAACTGTGAAATAGTTTCAAGTCTATCTGGTAAGATCCCATTTTTTTTATTAGATTATTTTCATTAAATCACTTATGTAAACATAGCTTAATTTTTTTTCTTTCATGTGATAAGTTTTTATTCTACATTTCTTTGAAATTTTAATACTTCAAATATGCGTGCTTCTTTTGCACACAGTAAAGGATGAAAAGTCCATGCTGGTGTTTTTTAAACTTGTGTGTCCCTATACATATCAAAGTAGTTACATTTTAAAAAGAAAAGAAAAAAACTCATCTATTTAATGAGTTAAAATAGGTTTGGAGTTGTCTTTCATAAAAAAATTGAAAACTTTAGTGGATGAAATATCAGAAAGTCAACTTTTTAAATGGAAATTACATCTTGTAGAGCAATGTCACATATTTAGTTTATTAGTTTCATATCACTGTGCCAATCTATCTTGAAACACAAGCAAATCTAAAAGAGAATCAAACTTCATCTATTTTGTGAACTGTTGACTAATGAATCAAAATTTGAACTGTTGACAAAATGCCTAAATATTGCTAGCTGAAATATATTTTAAATCACTGTTCTCATTAATAGATATTTCAGTTTCTAAGTGAACCTAATAATATTTTTTAATGATGCATTTTAAAACATTGTATTTTTTTCAAAACTGTCAGCTAAAAATCGCTTTAACTACTGTTTTATGCATTTTCTCAAAAAAAAAAAAAAAACGCAAATGAATTAATATTATAAAAGTGAAAAATAATTACACTGGGTTTATTGCTAGTTTTTTTTAAACTTTTGCACACTCACATTTGTTCATAAAAAATTCTTCAAAAGTGTCTAGCTTTCTTTTTAGTGGTTATTTATTTACATTTATGGTTTGCAATTTAACAATTTTTGAATTTTCAGGATTAAATAGAAAACTTATTCACATTTTGTTGAAAAAATAAAAATAAACTGAACAGTTTAGTTTAACTTTGTTTGGTGTATATATGTGGATCTGTAAAAAATTGATAAAGAATTTTAAAAATGTATCCAGTTCCCCATCTTTTTTTTTAAATGACCATTGATTTACTGAAACTAAGCATTTTATATTTTCTTATAAAAAACTAAAATGAATAAGCTTTATTTAGAAAAAAAAAAGTTAAATTTCGTAGTTAATTTTTGTGAATGCACTTTGGTTTGTAAAACTTTTTCTCTCGTTTTTTTTATAGAGATAATAAGTATAAAATTTCTATATTATTTATGCATTAGTGCTTTTCATGCCAGAGATGCCTACTTATGATATGAATGAGAGAGAGAGATATAGAAAGAGAGTGAGTGTGACTAAAGACAACTCCAAATTCTTTGCAATGTATGAAATGATAGCTGATAGCTGTTAAAAATCTTATGTGATTAAAAGAAGAGACATTACAGAGATGCAAGTTTCAATATAATTTTTGTTTAGGGTGAAGTCAGTCAGTTTAGGTGCCATACGTGATACACGCTTGGGCGATCATGTCTCGAAAGAGACATGACAGACTGGGTAGAACATTATCCCGCAGTAGGTTGCCATTGCTTTCTGCGGTAGACTAGTTGCCGACCAAGGCTATAGAACCCAATCTGTCCTGTTATTTAACCCATAACTGGAAGGAATAGATGAATTAATACCTTTCCCAAGGGTATTTGTGCATAAGTGAATGCAATGGATTCAGCTGGAATTTGAACTCGGCTCCCCGGTTTCTCGTTCCGAGCCAATATCCACTGTACCACTACGCACATCCCTTCGGGTGAAGTAGGAGGTCTTATTGCTTTAGTAGTGACATATTTATCCAGTAATTCAAATGGAGTTCTGTTTTGAGTTCATGTTTGGTAGCCTTTATGGTTTTAGGGACCATGAGTTTAGGGGACAATTTAAAAAAAACAAAATAAAAACATTTTTTTTCACAAAATTTCTCATTGTAAAGAAACACTTAATCAAAGTTTCTAAGATTCCTTTTGTGACACAAGAATTGTACATTTTTACTCACAGGTTTTTGTTACTCAGTTGTATAAACTCTTTACTGACTGACACCAATATAGAATAGTCAAAATTTACTAGCAGTAAGTATCCAGCACTGCATGGGATGGGAAGAGTATAAGTCTACTTTTAATTTTTTTTTAATATGACTCACATCGATAGATATAAAATACAAGGGATATTTTTGTATTTTTTGAAAGAGTTATTCTCCATGTAAAACTTACTGTGTTGAACTTATCTTTAACAAATAAGAAATTAAAACAAAGATTAAACTGAGGGCCATGGACCATTTTTTTTTTTTTTTTTTATGTAGAATAAATTTGCAAGGAGTGTAAGTTTTGAAACAAATCGGATAAAAAATGGAAGTGTATGCTATTAGAAATCAGTTAAGATACACATACACACATCTTCAGTTTTACTTATATAGATGAAACAAGTTCAGCAAATGTTAATTTGTGTGAAGCAGTTGCTTGGAAGCACTGGAAGACTAACAAAATGTCAAGATCAACACCAGTGAAAGTAATGCTATTTGATGATAGGAAAAAATATCAATTGACCAATCTCTACTTGTAAAGCAACGAATGGAGTAAGAAAGAACACTCAGTGAATCTGATTATTCAAGCAATTCCAACAGTTGTAAAGAACTACTTCAAATGAAACCCAGTTACAAGTACCAAAGCCAATGAGTTGCAATAATTCCAACATTGATGTAACATGCTCAAATCAAGTTTTTAGTTTCAACCAAGAGCAGAAATAATTATTTCTGATGTCTCTTGTTGAATAATATTGTGCAAATTGAGTCAAAATAGGACTTTAAGGCAAAGCCAGTTTCAGATGATGGGGGATATGAAGCATTCCAGAAATATTAGCTTATAAAATAATTCAGGCAAAAAATCTCCATTAGGAAAGCAAGTGCATGAGGACAATTCAAACTGTCCAGAAAGTTTAAAAAATGTTTTCTTTACTCATTAAGTATTTTTTTCAATTTGAAAAAAATTAAAAAGTTTACAATAAGCATTTATTTGAAAGATTTATTAGAGATTATTTTCATGAAATAAGTTTCTAGTTTTGTAGACATTTCTGTCCTTTTTTAAGCAACTTGAAAATTGTATAAGTTTGCAAAATTTTTCAAAATTAGATGCATCTATGACAAAACGTATAATTTTGGCATGTTTTAACCTACTGTTAAACTGCATTTCTGATAGTTTTTACATGGTGAAAGTTATGAGTTTGTCTTTTATTAATATACTACTGAAAAAAAAAAACCATCTCTATTATGTTACGAATCAATAAGTTGCAAAACAATATCTGAAGAAACGAACTTTGAAGAACAAAATTGCTCATTTGTGTCATTTTTACAGTATTTCATTTATTGTGACACACACAGTTTTCTCCTATGTTTAGGCTCATCTGATCTAATAATTATTAATTCCATTAGTATTTTTTCTTTTAAAGATTACCTACATGACATTACATTTATAAGGATTCTTACCAGTTTAAAACCTAAATCTTCAGTAATATATTATTAAAATTGGCTTCTGACCCAGTAGTATGCGAGACAAAATTTTGCAATTATATTAATTTTCAGCATTTCTAAACTAATGCACACACAAAAGAAATTTACATATTACATATCCCCAGTAACAAAGATAGACCATTATAAATTTGAAAATACAATTTACAAGTCTTTTTTTTCACATACAGAAAACTATATTATTTTAATACCAATATTATAATTAGCCAAAATATATGATAGAAAACATACTTACTTTTACAAATTGCTCCCTGTCTTTGTATACCAATCAATAAAGAAAAACACTGATTACATTTGTATAATGTATTGAAAGTAGTAACCGTGAATTGATGACCCTTAGGTTGATTAGACTGCTTTGGCAAAGAATAATTTTTCTGGCCACTGTTCCAGGGTTGATCATAAAATGAATCATTCCTTGACTTTAGAGACTCTGAAGCAACAGCTGAAGGCACAGAGTCCATTTCATTGCGTAGGTCAGTATGTGAAGCAGTTCGGGAGTCATTGATTGAAGAAGCATCCTCACTAGATTCTTCAACTTCACTTTCATTTGATGACTGCAAGAAATTAATAATTTAAGAGAGAAAAACAAACATTGTGATCTAAAGTTTAATTAGTTTCAAAAACAAATATATAAGTTTCAATAAAAAAAATAATTTATAAATAAAAAAAAAGACAGAACTGCCATTAGTTACTAAAAATCACATATACTTATGCCATAAATAATTGCTCAAATGCTTACCTTTCTTTTAAAGAAATGTACTTATTTTAAAAAGATTACACACCTAGCACAAATTGGTATATAAGAAACATTAAATAAAATGACTTCCTTTTAGACTGCAACGAATAATTGAACCTTTGAAAAAGAATAACTAAAAATATCATACACATGGCTATAAAATAAAGTGTTTTATTAATGTAAAACAAATTTCTACCAAATATTTCATATCTATTCAATATCATTAAAAAGATTTATTCATTAAAAGTTTTTTTGTTTTTTTTTTTACAAATTATATCAGCTTTTGATAACTTTCCCATTTTTATTCTCTTGGAGGAATAAATGATAGAATAGTTAAATAGAAATGGGTTGCATTAATTAAAACACTTTTTTGGGATCATTCTGCTATTGTGAATAATTCTTTGAAATTTTCTTCCATTTCTATGGTAGCTATATGTAAAAAAGTTATTAATGTGGAAGACTCCTTTGAAATATGCTTTATTAAAAGGAAGTCATGTTTCAGTAATTACTGACAAAAATTAAAATAGAAGATATGTATATACAGGGTTTGATAGGTAAATTGTTGCCATTTTATATCTTTAATGTCTTGCATGTGTGTTAGTTTATGATTTTGTCAAATGCACAGTAGAGTCAGTTGGCCACCATCTGTGAGAAAAAGAGCACCCTGACACAAGTCACTCCACTAGAAATTTAGAAATGGAATGCTGTACTGCTTAGCATTTGCACCAGAAGCTCCAATAAGAATATTTCACAGTGTTTGTGTGTCAATTTGATGACAGTGCAGAATTCAGAAAGAGTTGGATGATATATCTGTCAATATCATGGTGTTTGGAGTGATCACTAGTTATGTTGATGTTATACCTCCATTCATCTTCCCACAATACCTTAGGCTCAACATGGAGGCCTATATCAAATTATTTGAGGAGGTAGTGCTGTCCTGGGTCATGAGGATGGCAACTGGCAACAGGACTCTGCATCATGCTACACATACAGGAGAATCCAGTCATGACTGTCAGACAATTTATGTGACTCCGTCACCCCTAACTCTCTAACTGCAATCCACTTGATTATTGTGTGGGATGCAGTTGAGCTAGAGATCAACAAAACTCCTTGTAACACAAAAGGTGAACTGAACACAAGAATTATGGCAGCATTCACCAACTTAAACAAGGAGACCATCCAAAAGAGTTGCAGAAGATTACAATGTTATCTGGAGGCCATGGTTGAAGTGAAGTCAATGGCAATTTTATTGAACAAATTTACTTTTTCATATTTCAAAATATTTTTGGAGTAATTTGGCAAATACATCTATCAAAATGAGATGTCAGTTTTATTTTCATTTTTGCGTCATTTAGACGACAATTCATCCATCGCACCCTGCATTAAGGGCACATATACATGCAGAATAAATAAAATAATATCACAGTTATAAGAATATTTTAAAATTGGGAAATTACAAGTATGGAAAGAGCACAATCAGTTTTTTTTTTTTCATTAGGATAAACATAAATATGCACCTAAACACAATGGTCCACATAATATTATGAGGGAAAGTAATTAGTAGGTCAATTATATCTCAATAAAAGAGAAGAAACCCCACTCAATCTTAAAAATGAAAAATTTACAAAACATTTTTAAACATATATCAGAGGTAATTTATATGTGTATATTTAGGAAGATATATTAGTAAAAACAAGTAAAACGATTTCATAGATTCACTCTGAGTATGGTGAGAAAAATCAGTGAATTAATAAAATTTCCGAATAGGAAAAGAGAGACAGAGTGGATGAAAAACTTAATGAATATAGTAATACCATATTTGCTGGTGAATAAGATGCACCCTTGCATAAGACGCATATCTGTTTCATATAAAACAAAAATTGGAGGGGAAGGAGAGAAAAGGAAGACTAAATTAACAATGGCTATTATAAATAAAAATACTATTTACTGACAAATATATGAAACATACACATAAAAAATTTTGTACAAGTAAATATCACTAATGTAAAATGGTATTTATACATACCTTGAAATGAAAAAAGCAAAGCTTTAAATTTCTTTCATTATTATTTATTTTTAATCCACACTTAAAACAAGAGAGACTTTAATGACAATAATATATCAAATCAGTATTAATATAATTTTGAAGTTTGAATCAGCAACGAAAGAAAAATGCCTTGATATTTATAATTTAATAAAATTTAAATTTATATACATAAAATTGTAAAATGTGAGTAATTAAAATGAAGATAAATAGTAAATGCTTATGATCAAGAATGACATTTTTATCCTCATAAATGATGATGATGATGAATGATGACAGAGACCCTTTGACAAAATGTCTTATTAACAATACTTCAGATTCACTTTTTTTTTCACATCCTTCTACTGATTATAATTATATCACTTTAAAGATTTTAACATTGTTCCATAAAATATATTGGAAATAGATTTTCATTTGTGCATGTCTGCAGATATATATATATATATATATATATATATATATATATATATATACACACACACACAGAAATATAAACTTGGGTTTATTTATATTAATTTAGGTTTCATTAAGAATCCTGAATAGCACTTTCCTTGCCCTCCTAACAAAAGTTCCCATCCCTTAAACAAAAATCAAATATGTACTAAAATATATACTAAAAATAAAAAAATGAACAATTTCATATATTATAAAGCTTGTATAATTTATAATAAAATATCTTTCCAATATCACAAAGTTTATTTTATTGGAAAAATAAGAAAATAGAATATAAATAACTTTGTATTGAAATATTAGAATTGTTTTAAAACAAATCGTTACATTCACTGTTCTGAAAAGTACATTAAGAGGAAAATTAAAATGAGTCACACTGACCCATTTATAAAATTTAAAAAAGATTAGTGTTAGAAAAAGAAAAACTCAATTGGTAACAAGTTTGAAAAATAAAAATAAAATTATGTAGTTGAAGAAAAAAGAAAAGGAGTAGAATTTTTTTTTTTTTTTTTACTTAAAGAAAAACAAAAAGAATCAAAGTATTTAAGCTGATATTGTTCAGTTAACACTTTTCTATTTTCTCTGCATAAGTAAATATATATATATATATATATATATATATATATATTTTTTTTTTTTTTTACTTCAACTACAAAATTAAACAGAATGCCCTTGGAATTTACAGGCTTACAGGTTCAAATTTTAAGACAACTTTCTAATTTGAGATGTGACTTTTAGCACAAGATATATTGTAATGGTTATTTAAATAAAAAGACATTTGCTATAGAAGCAATAAACTTATGAAAAATAAAATGAAAGTCAGTCAGTTAAGTGCCATACGTGATACACGGTTGGGCGAATATGTCTCTTTCAAGACATGACTGACTGGGCAGAAGATTATCCCGCAGTAGTTTGCCATTGCTTTCTACGGTAGACTGGTTGCCAACCAAGGCTATAGAACCCAATCTGTCCTGCTATTTAACCCATAACTGGAAGGAAGAGACGGATTAATACCTTTCCCAAGGGTATTTGCGCATAAGTGAATACAATGAATTTCAACTGGAATTCGAACTCGGCTCCCCAGCTTCTCATTCCGAGCTGATATGCACTGTACCACAACACAAAATGAAAGACATAAAATAATTGAGTTGTTTTCAAGATGATTCATATTTACTTGGGATTATTTGTTTTAAATAAAAATTTACAAGCATCCATTGTAAATTACATTTATTTACAAACACACACAAGTAAATTATGTTCATGTGCACATTTATTCACACACACACAAATTAAATATGCTTCACCTGAAAATAGAGTTAATAGATTTTATGAACCCACTCCTAACATTAGAAACTCAGTTTGACATGTTTTATTTTTTGCAAATATTACAAGAGTTATTAAAATCAAATATACATTATAGAAAATATTTTTGAGGCATTTATAGAAAGTAAAGCTTACTGTTGATATATAGTTACATTGCATGAAGTACATTAAAATCAGAGCCTATTTTGTTAATATCTTTTTTTTGTTAGATAAGTGATTATCAGTGTAGAAGTGAAAACCAACAAGTTGAGTTCAAGTCCTAGCTAAGGTCAGACTATATTCACTTTTGCACAAATAACCAAGGGATAACTATGAATCCATTACGTCTTTCCCCTAAAGATTAAATATAAATAACAATTCTTGGGCTCTTTAGGCTATGTTAGTGCCAAGTCTAAGATGATAACTTTGAATTTGAAACTGGTTGGATGTGGGATATAACAACTCCACTCCCTAAGAAACCTAATTGCCTACAGAATCACAGTTGCAACACATTCTCTAAAGGTGAGTATGAAACTAAGGAAGAGAAGAATAGTTGTTTTTTTTTATTTTATGAACTAAAAAAGAATAATTATTTGCAATTACAAGTTTTTATATGTGATTATGTGGGTGTCAAATTAAAATTTGTTTTGCTCAACATCATTTATATGATATTGCTGAAATATACTGTATTAATATTAAAAATTATTTAAACTAAATAGCCCTGATTTGAAAAATAGAGATTTAAGCCATAAAATTGTTTATGGGTGTTATAAGGTTTAAATATAAAATATTCAGATTAAAAAAAGAATAAAAAAAGCTCAGAAATAGATATGTTTAGCTTATAGAAAACTTGCATGAGAAAAACTTCTCTTTAAATCAATATTATATAAACATAAAATTATCTCTCATATGATAAATGAAATGAAATATTTAGACAAAGCATCAAAGATGGAACATATGAAAATTAGCTGAATGTTTAATTCTTCATTTTCTTGATGTTTCACTCAACTAGCATTCTCAAAACAAATGCAAAAATCCACAGTAAAACTAACTATGGCTACACCGCTATTTAAAAATACTGTGATTAATTTACAAAATTTTAACAGTTAAGTGCCATACGTGATACTCACTTTGGGCAATCATGTCTCTTTCGAGACATGACTGACTGGGCAGAAGATTATCCCGCAGTAGGTTGTCATAGCTTTATGCAGTAGACTGGTTGCCAGCCAAGGCTATAGAACCCAATCTGTCCTGTTATTTAACCCATAACTGAAGAGAAGAAATGGATTAATACCTTTCCCAAGGGTATTTGTGCATAAGTGAATGCAAGGACTTCAACTGGAATTTGAACTTGGCACCCCGATTTGTCGTTCCGAGTTGATATCCACTGCACCACAATGCACATCCACAGCCAATAAAATTTAAAAATCAATTTTCATGAACAAATCAATGAGATTTATACATAAAAAAAAAAAAACATTCCATTTCATATAGACAGAAATCAAAACTATTAGCTGCAGATTAAAATTTGCTTCAAGGATATATAAAAAAAAAAAAAAAAAAAAAAGTAAAAAGATTTACACTAGTATTATGTAGAATTACAAACACAATGACCATTTCACAAAAAGATTTATAAAAGATATAATCTACTAAAAGATATTAAAATAGGTTAAATAAATTTGCAGACGATAACAGAATTATCATCATGCCATCTAACAAAGGTGAAAGTAGTATAATTAAAAATCCTGATAAATACTACAAAAATAATCAAATAAAACTTATAAATACTCACTACTAATACATAAGGAATATGGAAATCAATAAAATATGGTCATCCTACATAGAATATATATTATATAGTCTACCAAAAATCCATTAAATTGATATTCCATTGAAACCATTAGTTTTTAGTATTGGGTGTACCACCAACTCACAAGACTGCTTAAGCTATCACTACTTGGCTCTCAGTTCAGAATATTTAAATAATTCTGGTAATATACTAAATAAGATCAAAGACATGAAAAACAAGATTATGACTAGTTTAGATATTAAATCTCTGTAGATAACTATTTCTATTAATACATATCTTAATTCAAAAGAACATCTAAAAATAAATATGAAATATACTGATGATGTCAGTTATTTTATCCCAAAAACATTGACATAAAATATTGAACTATTAAATTTACCTTTGAAATAGAAAATGATAATTCACTGACACAATAAATTAAAATTAGAAATATTCAAAATCAAATAATAGCTACAAAAACATTTTCTTATATCATGACAAGAAACCCGAAACAAGTATAATTGTTTTTTTTTGTTTTTTTTTTTTGTCAAGAGAATTTAGAACATGTAGCCACAAGTATCTAAATGAAGAACTTACATTGATACACTTTCTAAACACTACAATACTCTATCTTCATACTAATTGCTAAATGAATATCTCTAAAAAAAAATATATACCAATATTAAACAACAGATTGTCCCAAAAATTTAATGCTTAATAGATATCTATGCTTCCCCACCTCTACCCTAATAAAACAATTGACAAGCCAAAAAATAAGAACAATGAATATAATTTAAATACTGGTATGCAACTTAGTCAGAAGTTAGAAAAACTAAAAAATTTGACATGCCTCAAAGAGACATGACTGACTGGGCAGGGGATTTTCCCAGAGTAAGTTACAATTACTTTCTGCAGTAGACTGGTTGCCAACCAAGGCTATAGAACCCGATCTGTCCTGCTATTTAACTCATACCTGGAGGGAGAAGAGACAGATTAATACTTTTCCTAAGGTTATTTGTGTGTAAGTGAATGCAACAAATTCGACTGAAATTTGAACTCACTTCTTAGATTTGTTTTTGAGCTGATATCCATTGTACCATAATACACATGGATCGGAATCTCACAAGATGATAGAATAAAGTAAAAGATCAAAATAGGAAACTTCTGTTTCCTATTTTGTTCTACTATATTCTATATAAAACCAATATAGTAAACTATTTAAAAAAAATAAATAACATTAAGGATATATTAAGTTCTCTTTTCCAATATACAAAATACAGACCTTGTTTTTGATTTAGAAAGTGCCTAAATAGTTAAATTTATTTATCATAAATCATTTTAAAAAAATATTAAATCCACCATTTTTTTTTATAACATATCAAATTTTCTAGCTAAGAAAATACTTAAAGGAACTAGTATTAAAATAGAAAATGGTTAAAAGCTGCAATAAAACTAATTAAATTTTATATTTTCCTGTATATCTTAATATACATCATGAATTACATCTTTAATTTGTAGTATGCACTATTTTCTTCAGATATATATATATTTGATTTTTCTCCCACATCAGTATTTTATATTTTTCTATCAAATCAGCATATTTATATTTTATTTAAAGACATTTTCTACATGCAAAT
This sequence comes from Ascarosepion bandense, assembly GCA_037127315.1. Taxonomy (NCBI): domain Eukaryota; kingdom Metazoa; phylum Mollusca; class Cephalopoda; order Sepiida; family Sepiidae; genus Ascarosepion; species Ascarosepion bandense. The sequence continues at coordinate 266,774 of JBBBDQ010002539.1, forward strand.
CACATTGATTTGTTCAGATATTTATTTTTCAATTTTAAATTAATCAGTGTTATGTAGCAAAGTAACAATTTTTTTTCTGTGGATTTTTGCAGTTGTCTTGAGTGCTATTTGAAAATAAAACAGCATTCAACTTGATTTTCAGGTATTCCATATATCTCACACACATACGTATAACACCCTCAAGAAAAAATATGCAGAACTTTTCATATTTTTTCTCAGTTGATTCTTTATCAGTAAGCACAACTCTTTCATTCCAAAAGCATTTTTTAAAACAAATACTTTTAGAAGTGGGACAAAAAAAAAAAAAAAAAAAAAAAAAAAAAAAAAAATCACAATAGTTGTATTATATAAGAAAAAGAACTAGGATCTTTTAAGTTAGTTAATAACAGCTATTGTATTTTTCCCTAATAGGGATGAAATGGTTAAGAGTTGTAATAAGGCAAGCATAGCTCATGCCTGTAACAATCTTTTTTAATTACTCAACTGAAATGAGTCTTTGAAGCTTGTACATATAATCCATTGCTAAATATGTTGAAAACATGTTCAGTTTTCTGTATTGCTCCAATAAGAATCTGACTCTTGCTATCCTTTACCTTTACAAGAGCCAGATCAGGCCAAAAGTGGAATACTGCTGCCATATATAAGCAGGAGCTGCTCACTATTCACTTTCAAGTTTTGAGCCTAAAAGGCATTTCTACATCTTTGTGGGCTACAAATTATTTTCTACCCTAAAACCCCTTCCCTATTGACAAAATGTCACAAGCCTCTCACTGCTCTTTTGTTATTTTCATGAAATGAACAACATCCCTTAGTTCCACCAGTTCTAACCATCACAGCTAAGACCCATCATGCCAAATATATTGTAGTGAACTACACTCATTCCCTTTACATTCCATTGGTGAGGGCTTATATTCATGTCAAAACACCAGTTCTTGTATAATCACTAAAATTAATCCTGCTCAGTACCTAAATGGATTACTGCTTGAGAATACCAGGTGCTGTAGGCTTGGATGTGTGGGTGGCATAATGGATAATGACTTAGAATTGTAATTTGGAGTGCCAAATCCCGATTTCAGTTGAGTTTGTCATTTTCACTTATATGCAAATACCTTTGGGAAAGGTATGGATCCACATCATCTCACCCCAGCTATAGGGTAAATAATAGGATTTGTCAATAAATCATTATCACTAAAAAAATTTTATAATCCAAGAATATTTTCTGCTTTTAAATAACCTGCAAAAAGTTGATAAGCTGTAAAAAGCAAAATTAATCAATCTGTTTGGTGAGGTGTAAGTTCCACCAAAGCAGCAGTTTCACATGAACTGCTTCTTTGTGTAATTAACTTCCCAAAAAATGATTCCCCAATCACTACAATCTTAACTTGTTCAAGTCTAGGGTTAACTGTTATCTTCCTAACAAATTCCCATAAAACTGCTTCTTTCTCTATATACCTCAAGTGGTTACAAGGTGAACAACATTGTAAAAAATAAAAATAAAATAAATAAAAAGGAAAGTGGATGGTAAATTATTCCATCTGAGTGACGTATCTAGTGATTTTATAACAGTAAAGTCTATGAAGTAGGATCTTCAAAGCCACCTACTGATCAAAAAGGAAATAAGATAAAGATAAAAAGTTTCAGGAACAAGAGTCACTTGGCTAGAAGATAAAAGTATCACTTGCAGGCTTAAATAAACAGTTACAGTTAGAACTGAAAGTTGTTCCAATACATCCAATTGGCAAGATACAAGCTGCCTGTTAGAGTATTTTCAAGCCACCTTTAGGCGAGTTGAAAAACTCTGTAGAAAAGGGGTAGGAAAGAGAGAGTTTTTTTGCTGGTTGAATGGTAAAGTTGATCTGTTAGTGTGTCATGACAAAGGTAATAGCAGATATCCTAAATATCACCTACCTACCCTACAAGATTCTTGTCATTCCTCACCATAATATTAACCACCACCTTTTGTTTCCATGTAAATGTACGAAGAGCATTTCCCAGCTTTTGTGTACATCAACATAAACAAGGCATGGACACACAAACATGAGGTTATTTGTCTGCTCAATCAAGTCTATTGTAGGTTTATACATTATAGCATGAAATATTCTCCTTATATTTTAATTAAAGGAAACAATTCTTATTTTCATACTCTAGATTTCTATTTCAATAAGACAAAAATAATAAAAAGGTTGATTTTTTTTTTCTCTTTTTCACTATAAACACATGAAATTGATATTAGAATTCTAAAAAATTCAGTTTTTTCATTTCTGAATAACAAGCATAAAAAATAAAATCTGAAAATGTATAGAGTAAATTCAATACTTCAAATGAGAAAATTATTTTAACAAGCATTTCTGTTTAATGGATATGAGTTCAAGGTAGAGAAGAAAATAAATCGCTTTTTTTTCATTTGTTATTTTAATTATTCTATACTTTTTTTATAATCAAGAAAGAAGTAAAAGTGTACAGTTGGTTAAGTGGATGTAGTTTTCTGTGTTGAGTAGTACAAAAGGTGATACTAGGACAATTGTGTACGGGACATTTGTGTCCCTAGACAAAGGCATCCCTGGATAATTGCATAAATGTCTTTTATGCAACTGCCCATCCACTGCAAAAAGGCATATATAAATATAAATTTTTCATTCAGTGGAATGAGACAAGCAACATCACAAGAATTTATTAGGAAGATTTAACAGGTACCAGATTTTTTCTAACACTGAGAGGAACAAGAACAATCTACACTGTAGATTTAAAGTGTTCAGTTCAAATTTCCAAGGTTACCAATTTTGATAAACATCAGAAGGAGATTACAGAATAGAGCAGTCAAAATACTGTGAACATAAATCACCAAGATGAGGACACTAGTTCAAATAAATAAAGGAATCATAACTTTTTCTTACATAAGAATACTGTCCTACTTTGAACTTTAAAATGGTTTTGTACATCATGGGGTTAGTTTAGACCCCATATGTACTCAGCTATAACATATGAGATTATAAAACTGATAAACAATTCTTGAAGTAATTTTTAAATTTCCAAAAGGGAAAAGTTTTTATCCTTTCCCTTCTTTAGATTATAAATAAACTATTATTTTCACATAAGAAGCAGCAGAGCCTGTAAAGACAAAGGACTTCCTGTATGTGAAATGCATTATTGTCCAACTTTAAGACATCAAGAAAATCATAAAGAAATTAAAAAGTAAATATCAACTTATAAAAAATATCTTAACAAAAAAGATATTCTGTGAGAAATTTTTCATGTATAGTTTGAAAAATAAATTCTGTAAGAAATCATCTAAAATAAAACTTAAAATAACTTTATCATAATTCATGCTTATTTTTAAAGGTGGGAAATAAAAACTAAAAAAAGAATTGACATCATCAATCATCTAAAACAAAGTAAAAAAAAGTTGGCCAAAATGTATTTTTTAAATCAATAATTTAAATTTAGTAAGTAAAAATCAACTAAAAAAAAAATTTTCCAAGCCAAAAGACATGAAAAATGTAAACTTAAAAATATAACCCTGAAATTGTATCATTCCTCTTAAAAGCAGAAAGCTTCTCTTCAGAAATTTCTTCATTCAAGTAAGGAATCGGATTGGAATAAGAAATTCTGTCATTCATTCATGTCTTCACAAAATCCGGTTTATTCTCCTATAAAGTAGAACAATGTAAATACTTCAGAGAAAACTAAGTTCTTTTTGTTTTTTTATTAAACAAATGCAATTACTGAATTATATGCTAACTTACTTCCAATTTGCTCACAACTGAAAAATTGTACAATTTCAAATAACAAATAATCTACACAAGTTTTAGAAATAAATGTATGAAAGTTCCATTATATTTTAACCAAAAATTATTTCCTTGTTATGTTGAGAGTAGATTAATGTTTTGGCAATAAGAAAACACTACCTCAGTTGGTTTCTCTGCATAATCATAGCTTAATAGACCTTCCCAATCCTTGAGTGTAATGGAAAAAAAAAAAAAAAAAGAAAGAAAGAAAAGAGAAAAAAAGAAGTGTAAAATAAATAGTCAAAAGAATGCAAGCTTGAAGTTTAGACAAGAGAAACCTAAGCAGACATTAATTATATAATCATTATTACAGTTCTCAAAGTACAAACAATGAAATCAGCTTCTTAGATAAACTTTTAAAACAAAACATTAACAAATTTCTTTAATAGAAATTACAAGAATTTACTTGAGGGACAGTTAACTATTTTGATAAACACAAGCAAAATTAATAAGAATTTCATTATACAATTTTTTCATAAACTTATTTCAGTTTAATATTGAACTTTCCAGTAAAGCTAAAATAAATGCATTGTACTTTATACAATTACTGAACATTAAATATTTTTAGGCAAGATAATAAAGATTAGTTGCGTACTAGAATATTAATTGTAAGCAAAGTTAGTATAGAGAAAGTTTTAAATGGAAGTTCATAATAAATTAAATTTAAAAAGTTAATTTTGAATGTGCTATTTAAATCTATATTCTTTGCCATATTTTAATGTCCAATTTTTTAAAAAAATTTTACAAAAGGTTTTTATAGATAATATACAGTAGCAGCCATAATATAAGGAACGGAAACAACAAAGACATAAATATGTGTATTACTTAAAAAGTAATGCATGATTAGCAATTAAATTTTTACTGAATAAAGATTAGGGTATAATGCATAAATATTATACAAAGTTACAAAAATTTACATAGTTTTTTTTTTAAATAAAGATTAAACAGAACAAAGGAAATAAGCTACTCGACAAAAGTTAAGGAACGATTTTGTTAATACTTGATTGTGAACAAAATATCAACAAAATTTACTATTTGGTAAACATCCCCTTATTTTCAATGACTCCTTTGCATTGTCAACCACATGATCTAATTAATTTCTTGCAAAAATCAGCAGTAATTCCCTCCCATTTGCCTTTCAATAACTCCCATAGGTGATCCTGATTTTTCGGATTTCATTTCTAAGCCCTTTCTCCAATTATCTTCTATACATTTTCTATTGGATTCAAATCAGGGCTCTGGGTTGGCCACTTCATTAGGGCGATTTCTTCTTCTTCAAATAAAGCCATAATCTTCTGAGCCTTGTGGCAAGGTACATTGTCCTGCATGAAAATAGGAGATTCATAAAGATTATGGTATAATCTTGGTACCACATGCTGCTGAAGAAGCCTTTTGTAAGTCTCATCATTGATATTGCCATGTACACGTGGATGATAGGGCCAACTCCTGCAGATGAAATCATTCCCCACACCATCACACTGCCGCTGCCAAACTTAACGGTTTTCTTGACACATTGAGAAGACAGTCTGTTCTACAGTGTATGTAAGTTTTGCCCTCAGAACCAAATATAGTAAACTTGGACTTTTCACTGAAATGAACTGTATGCCATTGTGCGTCAGTCCAAACAACATGTTCTCTCGCATACTCCAGGCATGCCCATTGGTTTCGCTTTATAATGAGAGTCTTCAAAGCTGGAATACGGGCATGCAATCCTGCATTTTTTAACCTGTGAGCAACCATTTTCCTTGAGATCTTATCTGTCTCTTCATTAAATTTACAGGCAATTAATGTATCAGTTTCAAAACGTTTTTTGTAGGTATTCTAACAATTCTTCAATCTTCTCTTTGCAATGTTTTTGGAGGTTTGCCAGTTTTTGGTTTTGCATCTAACACTATCGGTTTTATACCGGCTAATTACACAATGAACGACAATTTTAGACCTATGAACAATATCAGAAATTTCTAAAATTAACTTTTTTTTCTTGATAGTTAGCAATAATGAGTTATTTTTCTTCAAAAGAGAGTGTTTTGCATGTAGAGTTTGCCATATTGCCTAAAAATAAATAAATTAACTTTTACTTATTGTTGAAAAGCTCCAAGTTTTTTAACAATGTAAATTAAAAGTTTATGCAAATTATTAACATCGTTCCTTAACTTTTGTCCAGTAGCTTATTTCCTTTGTTCTGTTTAATCTTTATTTAAAAAAAACTATTATGTAAATTTTTGTAAGTTTGTATAATATTTATGCATTACACCCTAATCTGTATTCGGTAAAAATTTAATTGCTAATCATGCATTACTTTTTAAGTAATACACATATTTATGTCTTTGTTGTTTCCGTTCCTTATATTATGGCCGCTACTGTACATGTTTTTTTAATATTAGAATATTTTTTTACAGTTCTAACTTCAATTTATAAAAACATGAAATGTAATCTGCAAAGATACAATTATTCTATTTGCATTTAACAAAAGAATTAATGAGGACTTCTGAATTAGAAAATTAAAATCTATTATATAAAAAAAAATCCGTTAAAATCTTTGTACATTTAATGTTTAAAAAAAGGTTTACAGGTGATTTTTAGTTTAATTTTACTTATTACACAGACTGATTTACAATCTTATGTGTTTCAGGTGGTTAACTCCATAATATGGAAATATTTTTTCTGGTAATTAAATCAATCAATATAGCAATGAATGCAAAAATAAAAAAATAAAAATATTCTGACTCCAGAGTAAATACTGGTTTTATTATCTAAGTACTTCATTTTTTCTATCTAAATATTTATACTCTAAAAACACTTACAGAAATTTTATCCTATATAAGTAACACAAAATGGGTCTCTTGGCTAAGCTAACAATCAAAAAATGATCATTGATTGTTATGAAATGATTTATAGTGATTTACTAAAATAAACGTTAAGTACAGTAAAATAAAAAGCTTACCTCAAATGGTAAAGATGCTGTGTTAAAACCTTGGAAGAATTTCATCAGTTGTGAACGCTCCTGGTGATCTGAAATCAGAAAATACATTTAATCATCATCAGTTATTACACAATGTTAAGAAATATGGGAATCCATCATTTAGTGCAGGTATTAAAAGATATGTACCAATCAAAAATTCATTAATCAAATAACTTACAGGAAATTATCTAATTTCTATCTCAAATTTTAGTATCATCCACAATTTCTAATATGCATACTTTTTAATTAAAATATAAGTAACATATAAGAAGATAGGATAAAAATGCTATGAATTAATGTTTATTAATCTGATGTCTTTATGAAAATCTTATTTAGAGTGGTTTGCCACATGGTATTCTTCTGTTCTTAATATAATTTGCGAGACTGAGAAATTGTCCCTTCAAATTTTCTAAACCTATTCATCATTTTCATTGTTGTCATATTCACAACATTTTGGCCTTTGTATGCTCCAGCCTTCTTCAAGTGACTGAAATTTCAAACTGAATCCTTTTTATAGATTGTTCTTGTTCCACATGTCAGGTCTCTCCCAGATCAGTTCTCTCTTTAACTCAACTCTCTAAGGTTTTGTTCATTTCTGCCAGGTACTGAATTCACAACTCTTTAGGTCATGTTGCATTTGACAACCGACTGATATTAATACTCTAGGCCTATCCTTACCAAAAAAAATTAAAAATTAGGAAGGACTCCAATGTCCATATGCATGGAATTGATGTTTATGTCAGCGAACATCTCCCTCTAGATAGGGTGATTTCTCTTGAATCTCCAGATCATTCCTACATGTGTCTCCATCTCTATCTACTAAGCTCAGTTAGCTATCTTTTCTTTCTCTACTGCTCCCCTTCATCTTTTGACTGTTTCATACTTTATAGCATCTCTAAAAAATATAGATAAGGCCATTTCCTCTCATTCGTTCACCCATATATTTGTGTTTGGAGACTTCAATGCCCACCACACCAAGTGGCTGGAAACTGTCACAGATCTTGTGGGTGTCCATATCATGAACTTTTCAATCACACAATCTCTTATGCAAGTAGTTGATTTCCCCCCACACGTTTCTCTTATAATCCTAATGGAACTAACTCACTGCTAGAACTCCGTTTCACTTCTATCATCACTGCTATGTAATGCAGCTTTGCCCTCTTGGCAGCTCTGATTATGCTGTGGTTTCTGTTATCTTTTTTCATGTTCCCTCCTACCAGGAACCTCATACCAGGAGAATATCTTACTGTGACAAAAGAGCAGCCTGGGAGTTGTTCCTTGGAACAAAGTTTTTAGTCTTCCCATTAAAGACTGTGCATTTGAGGTCTCCTCTTTGGCTAAAGTTGGCATCAATGCTTTCATCCCAGTGAGGAAGTTATGACTTAAACCCCATTCATCACCCTGGTTCTCTCCTGTTTGCTCAGCTGCTACTGCCCACAGGAATCACTTCTGGCTTTATTGAAATCACATGTCTGACCATAATAGGCGTCTTTTGCCTCTGCTCATAATCAGTACAAGAGGATCCTAAATGATGCTAAGCTGTTTCCTCAAAGAATGAAACAGTGTATAGCATTTTGCAAGTTCAGTTCCAAAGACTATTGGCGACTCTGTAAAAATGTATTAAATAACAGCATGCCCTCACTCCCGACTTTAATCAATGAATACGAGGTCCACACATCTTCAGTGGACAAGGCTAAATGCTTTGCTTGCAGATTCTTCACTACCTCAACATTTGATTCAGCTGAGGTATTCGCACCCAACTTCCCAGCTAGAACTGAGGCTCAACTGGGTGACATTCACATTACTCCCTCATTAGTCTAACTGAATTCAAAGCTTGACACCCATAAGGTGAGCAGAGGTGATGGAATCTCAAGCATTGTTCTGAAGAAATGTGCCCCTGAACTCCCCTCTGTCCTCTCCAAACTCTACAACTACTGCCTCTCTGCTTCTTGATTTCCTGCCTGCTCGAAGTCCTTCTCAGTGGTTCCTGTATTTAAGAAAGCTGGGGAACTCTCACATCCTTCTAATTATTGCTCTATCTGCCTCCTACCAATTTTTGGCAAAGTGTTCGAGGTAATTATCAATACTGAAGTGGTTCGACATCTCACAGCCCACAACCTCTTCTCTGATAAACAGTATGGTTTCTGCATCACCAGGTCTACTGCTGATATGTTAGCAGCCATCACAGAGTATATATACCAGGCTCTTCATAAGAGTGAAGCTTGAGTCTGGCATGCTGGCCTTCTACACAAGCTACAGGGCTATGGCATAACTGGACGATTGTTTGACCTAATCCAGTCTTTATTTTCAAATCGTGTAATGAAAGTAGTATTAAATGGGCATGCTTCCAGATACTATCATACAAATGCAGGTGTCCCTCAAGGCTCTATTCTAGGTCATATGCTATTTCTGATCTTCTTCAATGAATTCCCTGATGTAATCAGATCTCAAGTAGGCATCTGTGCTGATGACACAACCATTTACTCTCTCCTCGATAAGAAATCTGTTGAGGCTGAGAAAGCAAAATTTGCTGCAGATCTTGAAAAGGATCTCCAATCTGTAGTAGACTGGGGTAAGGAATGGCTTGTAAGTTTTAATGCTTTCAAAATGAAGTTGCTATCCTTTAACCACCCTAGACAATCACTCCTACCCGCTATCAGCATGGATCTGGCTAGTCTCCTTGAAAGCAAAACACTGCACTTTCTTGGCCTAACTATCAGCCGACCTGAAATATAAATGACTACATTGAATCCATAAGTAAATCTGCTGCTAGAAAGGTTGGTTCCCTGTGTAAATCCAGGAAGTTTTTCTGGTCTGACAAATACATAATCATTAGTATTTTAACCTTTTCATTGTAAATGCATGCATCAATATTTTTAATGAATCTAATTAAATTGTCCTTTTTTTTTTTAAACAAAAAAATAAAAATAAATAAATAATAAATAAAAGTATTATTTAAAATCTTTAATTACCCATTTTTCATCTTTAAATTTTAGAAAATTTTTAATCAGTAACTATAAAAAAATCAATTTTCAATTACTATGGTTAAACTGAGAATATTTTACTGCACTAACAAAGTATTGTGTATGCTCTAATTGAATTTTGGTATATAAAAATATTGGTGCACTATTTCAATATGCATTGAGGTATTCCATCTTTTTTTTTTCAGAATTTTTTTCTGGCAGTTCTTGATACATTAATAATAATTAAAATAATGATAATATGGATTTGGATTATAATGTAAAAATGGACACATCTAAATAAATCAATTTCTATTTATAAGAATAAATATATTACATTTATCTATTAAAGATGTTTTTTAAGATTGTATTCAATGTAAAGTATTTTGGATCAATTTCTTTTACATTTACATTCTGATTTCTGTGCACAGATGTGAGCAACTTAAATTACATTATAAGTTGTAAGATTTTTTTTAATTAAATTTCAATTTTATAGCATTTCAAAAAATTTTACTAAGCAATAAATTAATTTCAAGTTACAAGATAAACAAAAAAAAAAAAAAACAGGGAATGTAGAAGTAGATTTCAGGTTAATTATAATTTTATAATTATCATTAAACAAAAAGTATAATTATTTTTTAATGTAATATTGTTTTAGGTATCGTAACACCTTATTTCATTAATAAAATTGTCAACACATGCAACATATCTTTTAAAATAGAATAAAGAATAAAAGCAAAAAACAAAACAAAATAACTGTTCATTAATTTTCATATTAAAGCTTTCTGAAATTTTTAAAAATATTTCAAGTGTAATACAAAGTATATGCCTGGCTATCTGTATCAGTATGCTAGTCTTGATTGTTTTGGCATTACCATGTTTTGATTTTTAAGTGTCTGCTGTTAAACACAATTACCTTCTCTGAAATTTGAGTCATTATTTAAACATAAATAGCAGAAGGAGAACAATCTATCTCCATAGTTAGGAAATATTTCATATGAGTTAATACTCATCTTCATGTCATTTGTTAATTTCTTCTACTGAACTAGTGTCTAGTGGTTGTTGAAAAAAATTATATTTAAGTAGAATAAACAGACAAACAACAAATATGTGAATAAGACAAGTATTAAGTGATATACATATCCTAACCATGGGAAATGGGAAATAAAATAAAAACAGTCTACTAGAAAGGATTGAATAACAGGTTTAATTCAAAATTCTAAAAAGGTTATTAATCACAAGAAACACCCCACTTGAAGCAGGCCAGAGTAGAATGGCCAAAACATGTGTAACAAAAATATTGGCCCAAATAGTAAAGTAATATAATAATGATAATTCCTCATCTACAAAACTTCTGAAAAATTAAAAATTTATGTCTCTTTTACATGTTAACTACATTAAAAATAAAAAATATGTCATTTTCTCAAATCCTAGAATTAAATGTTTCTAGCAAATGTATAAAGAAAAATATTTACATTGTTTGGACTGTTGTCCTTATCTTTATTGCCATATTCACCATGTTTGGTACAATATATGCCCTGGCCTTCTTCAGTTGATTATAATTTTGTTCACTGAGGTAGACTGTACTGGTTCCACTAATCATGCCTCTTCCAGATGTCTCAGTATCAGTTATTTCCCTTTAATTTAACTCTTAAGACATGCCACAGTGGATAAAAACGTTGGTTGAATCCAGTCATTTGACTCAAATGGTCATGAGTTCAAAACCTGGCTACAGCAAAAAATGTGAATAAAAAAAACTTAGAAAGTTAAAGGGCGATAACTGATACAGAGACATTTGGAAGAGGCATGATTCGTGGAACTAGAACAATCTACCCTAGTGAACAAAATAATACTTTTAATTTAAAATTTCAATCACCAGAAAAAGTCTGAGTACACAATGGCTGAAATGTTGTGAATATAGCAACAAAGATGAGGATCACAATACAAACAATGTAAATAATGTAAATAATTACAATACCTCATCTGAAAAAATACAGAAAAATATTAAAGAAAAATATATTCAGCATGTTAACATTAATATATTTGATTAAAACATTTGATTAACTGTGTCAGGCATACATTTTACTGCAGCATCAATAACTAAAATTTGATTTAAAAAATTTAGATACATTAAGAAATCAGCACTTATTTATCTTTAATATACAATAATTTTATAGTCGGTGTTTACGTTATAGTAGTAAATTTACCACTGTATCAGGAATTTGAAAAGTATTTTAAAATTCATGCACAAATAAAAAGCACTTCTGGTTGTGAAATAATATTTGAGAAGTACAAGCAATGAATTATAACAATGATTACCCACAATGTAAAATTATTTTCTTAAGAATAATGCCACTGTTTAGAATGGTGTGTGTGGTATAAGTGTTATGATTGTGAGATTAAAACTATGCACAAATATGTACCCATAATAGGCAAATACATCATCCTTCACATACAAACCCCAACCAAAACAAAAAAACAAAAAAAAAAAGATTTGCATTTGTTACCTAGTCCTGATCTCTTATTAAGAGGGCATTCCTGCTTAGGAAATGTCAAAATTCATAATTTTTCTTCCAAGCATAATCTGCAAACTTTGGATGCTACTTTATAAGCTTGTGAGTTTCCACTCAAAGATTTACCAGATTTATCCATCTATACCTATATGTATTTGGACAGTGTTGTGCTGTTTTCATAACATCTATTATTGAAAGTGTAGTTATGGTCATTCTTTTGAAAGATGAATTGTCTTTACCTTAGTTCGGTATATCAAGATTTTAAATATTGGTTCAAACCACCATTTGATATTTTGAAAACTACTTCTCAAAATAACACAAAAAATAAAATATTCAACAAAAACTCAGTCAATCCAAGTTACAGCTGTACAGAAAACAGGTTAGTTAAGAAACATAATTATAAAGTGTTATGTAAGACCAGCATAAGTAGTGCCCCCTCTTGTACCTGTAAGTGCTAGTATGATAGCACAATTGGGGTAGGTAGGTACCTACTTAAAAATGCAATATACAAACTTAAATTAAAAGGCAGATGGTGACATCTATTTAGAAGCAATTGAATGTTCTTCAAAAAAGGTTTTGCAACCGTAAAAACACTTTCAATAATAAACAATATACAGTGATGTACACATAAGAACAGAAGAGCAAATCCAATGATGTTGCAGATTATTTTCAATATGAGCTAACATCAATCCCCATGGTCTTGTTTAAAGACAACACAATGCAAAAACAAATAAGTTATCTCTTGTGAAAGCACCGACACAAACTGTCAAATATCAGGACAATAAAAATACAGTTTTATGGCACATGAGGCAAATGAAGAGAATGACAACACTGGATAGTTTCCCTGTGTCTGGTAGTGAGTTTCAAAGCAATTCCTCAAACTGAAGATATTCTTCAACTCAAAAAGATAGAAATAAGTATTTCAGTTATTGGTGGTGGATATCTTCTTCAAAGAGTAGTCTGGAATTCTTTTGCAACATTCCATGAGATGGTGCAGCAGTATTTGAATTATATTGCTGCCAATTATGGTGCTACATATATCATAGTCTTTGAGGGATACAGCAATGACTCTTCAACAAAACACTACACTATGAACATCAAGAGATCAATGGATTTTACTGGCTCACTTGATGTGGTACAAAAAGTAGGTACAAGCTAGAAAGCTTTTTTTTCAACCAATTCAAACAAGCAACAATTGATTGACTTGTTGAGAGTATTTGAAGAAGTTGGACACACATTTCACAAGTGCATGGCTGAAGCAGACATTTTGATAGTGTCTACAGTTTTCAACATAGCCTGCAAAAAAAACAAAAAACAAAACAAAAACAAAAAAACAACAACCCCCACTCCTGTTTTCTCCATGTTGCTGATACTAATAACCTATTTATTATGTTTCAATTTTTGGGGGAATGAGATTCATTACAAAAAAAAAAAAAAAAAAAAAAAAATTCCTTGTAACATTGCAAAAAGAAAGTTCAATGAAAATATATGTGTGTGTGTGTGTGTGTGTGTGTGTGTGTGTGTGTGTGTGTGTGTGTGTATTTAAAATGATGCCCTTTCTGTTTTTTTTTAAACATTGATTATTTCACTTGAAAAAAAGACATAAACCAGGAAAATCTTTTAAACAGATGCTAATTTTACCAAGCTATGGGGGGAGACATCATATAACCTTTACCATGTGACGCACAAGGGGGAGAGGGAACATCACACGATCTTTACCATGCGACGCACAAGGGGGAGAGGGAACATCACACGATCTTTACCATGCGACGCACAAGGGGGAGAGGGAACATCACACGATCTTTACCATGCGACGCACAAGGGGGAGAGGGAACATCACACGATCTTTACCATGCGACGCACAAGGGGGAGAGGGAACATCACACGATCTTTACCATGCGACGCACAAGGGGGAGAGGGAACATCACACGATCTTTACCATGCGACGCACAAGGGGGAGAGGGAACATCACACGATCTTTACCATGCGACGCACAAGGGGGAGAGGGAACATCACACGATCTTTACCATGCGACGCACAAGGGGGAGAGGGAACATCACACGATCTTTACCATGCGACGCACAAGGGGGAGAGGGAACATCACACGATCTTTACCATGCGACGCACAAGGGGGAGAGGGAACATCACACGATCTTTACCATGCGACGCACAAGGGGGAGAGGGAACATCACACGATCTTTACCATGCGACGCACAAGGGGGAGAGGGAACATCACACGATCTTTACCATGCGACGCACAAGGGGGAACATTCACATGATCTTTACCATGCAGCACAAGAGGGGGAAGGAAAACATCACATGATCTTTATCATGCCGCACAAGAGCTGGGAGGAAAACATTGCATGATCTTTATCATGCTGCACGGGCAGGGGAATCACATGATCTTTACCATGCTGCACAAGGGGAAGACCTCAGACCTAGGTTAGGGGATCTAGAAACTTTTTTCATAGAAAGCTAGATAACTGAAAGAATGATGATCATGCGCCATATAACCATGTTGTTCAATACTGTACACTGAATTCACTAAAAATAAAGACAATAAAAATCTATTTATCAAAAAGTTATCAAAGAAGATAAAATTAGTGATAAAAATAGTTATTTCACATCCAGTATGAACACATCTGAATCTCACAAACTAAGCAGTAAAAAGTTAAGATATGTGAAACTAGTGTTTAAGTTTAAAAATATAATCAATATTTGCTTTGGAATTGATGCATCCAACCAAGAGAAATACTTTCAAATGTTTATCAAGCAAATGCGTTATTTCTTCTGACTTTACATACATTAGATTTTATGATTTCAGGCAAAATATATAACATAATTTGCTGAAGTCAGTTCTTTTTATATACAGCCTCTACAAGCCAGTTTAAACACAGCAATGCAAGTTAAAACACAATTGCTGCAACAGGTTAGTAATTGCTTTTCTAAGAAACTTCATTGGAAGTGCTTACACAAAAAGTCATAAAATGTTGAATTTTTTAATTCACTGATTTTCCTAAAACTTATATTACTGTCAGATGCAAAAATCAGACTGTCATTTTTACTTACATTTATTTTAATTTTTTTCTGCGTAGTAAGTTTAACTGTGTGTTGTGGTGCAGTGGATATCGGCTCAGAATGAGAAATCAGGGACCCGAGTTCTAATTCCAGTTGAATTCCCTGCATTCACTTACATACAAATACCCTTGGGAAAGGTATTAATTCATCTCTTCCATCCAGTTATGTTAAATAACAGGACAGAATGGGTTCTATAGCCTTGGATGGCAACCAGTCTACCGCAGAAAGCAATGGCAACCTACTGCGAGATAATCTTCTGCCCAGTCAGTCATGTCACTTTCGAGACATGATCGCCCAAGTGTTTATCATATATGGCACTTGACTGACAGAAGTTTAACTACAATCTATTTATAATTCCATATAATTAATTTGGTTTCACACATTATACATCTACTTGCAGGTAATAGAAGAAAGACACTAAATGAATGTCCCCTAAATTTATTAGAATAATGATGAAGACAACAGGAAAGTAAGTTTAAATGTAATAAATTATAGTGGCTACTAAAAATACCACAACATGGGTATGGTCATGAAAGTACTGTATGATAAATTTGATGTATATGACCTCAAAAGTTTTTTCATCAAATTTCAACATTGTATTCGATACAGAAATATTCATTATTCTATAGATGAATATCATTATACAATATCTCCAACAGAAATGAAATGCTTGAATTTTTTTTTTATGTAAATCAAAAATATTTACCTACAAAAAGGTTTTGGTATAAAAACCTATACAAGCATATTTCAAAGAAAGGTCAGTATTTTACAGACACAAATGAATTTAATTATACATTCCAATAGATCAATGGCCATCTGTTTTTTTTTTTCAGAAAATATAATTGCTACAACTTTCTTTGAAGTTGCATTTATTAATTTCTTCCTTAATATTCTTATCAATGTAAATTTTGTAAAGAATAAGGTCTCATTTACCAAACACATCCTATAAGGCAAACAATTTTTGAAGATTGCTAAAGATTTAGCTAACTTGAACTATAATCAAGCACAATTGATTCAACATCTCAAGTCTGCACAATGTGCATGAAACAACTTTCCTAATTATGCATCATACATTTACAACATAGATATCAGTCAATTTCAATAAAAATTAATTTGCAGTTACTTAAATCTGTACCTTAAAAGTAATCTAAAAATGTTAAAATTTCAAAATATCAACAATTAAAATTAAGAGCAAATTGTATGGTAAAAATACAAAAACTGTTCACATTGGATGCAGAAGAGCGATGCACAATGAGACAGTACTTTCTAATACAAAGAATAAAGAGATAAATGTAAATAGTATAATTAATTTTATATAATTTCAGACACAGTAAGAGAAGATATTTAAGACAAAAGAACATTTCAGTGCAAATGACTATCAGAGCAAACAGAGAAATAGAAAAGGCATACAAATGGGGAAAAAAAGGAGTCTACGGGGGTTTTCTGAGACAAAGGAAGAGACAAGAGGGAACAAAGGGTCAATATGATGGTATGCAGAGAAAAGGGAAGAGACAAGTGGGAACAAAGGGTCAATATGGTGGTATGCAGAGAGATAGAAGCATCCATGGGGTAGATGTGATCTTTAGAATTATGCATGCACAATGTTTTTTGTTGATGAAAATTTTTTTTTATAAAATAATTTTTAAATGGAGTAAGACTGCATAGCTTTATCAAGAATAAGTTAAATGCAAATAATGTATAGAAGGGAAGAGGTTTTTAAAATTAATAGGAGGGATAGGTTGATGGACGAATTTGAGCAGGCAAAAGACATTTTCAAGGTTGGCTAAATTAAAACTATCCTCTAAAATCTTTCTCTCACACAGTGTCACTCATTCAATGGAATCTTCTCTCACCATCTTCCCTCTGATCTCTCATTTCCTGGTGTTCAGCACTTTTCCATTTACCAAGTTCTGCGTTGTCTGAAAAATAATCCAAATATAATAATACTTCCAGACACACAGATAATGGTCAGGTGTTCAGTCCCAGAATCAACAGCACCACAACTGATCCCTGACCGTTCATTTTTTTAAATTTTTTTCCATACACACACATATATGTATATATAAATGTGTGCATGTAAACAAACACCAGGAACAGGAATGCTTTCTAAATCACCATGAAGACATAATACTTTTGCAAAATAATATACATTTTTATATATATATATATATATATATATATATATATATATATGTGTGTGTGTGTGTAAGTAAGGAGAAAGAAGTGTAAAAAGTTTTCATGATGTGTTTTGTCCTTCAGAATTTTATCTAAGTTTATGTTAATCTGACTATAGAGACACTGGAAATTTAATTTTATTTTTGAATATATGTTTTAAATATACATTGAATTTCATTTACATTTTTGTTTGTTTGTTTCTGTCACTTTTATTGTAACATATCCCATATTATGATAAGATCTGCCAAGAATAGTGAAAATGCTGCCAATGCATGTAAACAAACTTAGTCCAATGAAGTTCTAAAGTAAGAAATGTGTCACATGAAAACTTTTTCCACTGTCATTTTCAATTGTTCCTATATATACATATATATATCTCTCTCTCTCTCTATATATATATATATATATATATATATATATATATAAAAGAAAAATTCAAAGACATTGATATTTAGATGAGATATTACAAGCTGGTTTAAATGTTTACCACATTTTTTTTTCTTATATATTTCCATTTAACAAATTATTTTCTGCTGGCTTGAAAAGTTTTATAAAAAAGGAATGATATTCAAGAGTTTATTTCCCTTATTTTGAGAAAATACATGATAAACTAATTTAACTATTTAAAAAAATTAACAAATTTTCACTGTTTATTTAGTTAATCTCCAATTTTTTTCACAATTTTTTTTTTATTTGCAAAAATAATCAACAATCCATTATTTTTTTAAAATAAACCGCATGTTAAAAATATACATTTACTAAGTACAGCTTAAATGTCTATGATACCTTATCTTAATACTAGAAATTAAATACCAGCAGCTTGCATTTTTTTCATAATATAAAATGTTTAATCAATTATCAAATTTGATTATGTGTGTGTGATCTTATACTATTTTAAAATTTTAATAAAAGGGGTCTTCATATACTGCACAAAGTAGTTACAGACAGTAGACAATCTATTCTTAACACTGACTTATATTTTACACAATTTAAATTAATTTGCTATTGTTATCTAATTTCATATAAATATCAAAATTTTCCACCAATTACTTGTATGTAATTAAGATTTAATTATAGTTTTTCTAATAGTAAAAATTAGAACAGATAGTATAAGATACTTATATTATCTGTTCTAATATTATAAGTGTAAAGTATATAATATTATATACTTTACACTTTATTTAAGAAGGTATCAAGAAAGCTTTAACAAAGTCTCACTTTTGAATATAGTAATGCAAAAATCTTTAATTTCTAAAATATAAATTGATTAAGAAAAAGAAAAAACTATCCCTATCCCATGTATGCAGATGTAATAACTTATGGAATACAGGAGGTATATTTTAAACTAAATTTATATTAAATGTTTTTTTTTTTAAATGTAGGCATAAAATACTACTCCCTTTATTTATCATACATTTTTATTTTTTTATGGATACACAAACTGGAAAAAATGTTTAAGCATAAGAACCAAATAATTAAAATATATAAAAAAAAAAAAATTAAAAAAAGAGAAATAAATTTAACAAAAAATAGATAAAATAAACTGCAATGTTTTATGTTTTTGACTAATTCAAAAACTTTATCTCAAGATAGATTAAACCATGTGAAAAATTTAACATTTGACTTGAAGCAACTATTTGACAATTGTATTTAAATTAGGCAACATTTGTGAACAGAAAAAATCCTTAAAGACACAACATTAGAGATAACTAAAGTCACTAGTTAAAAAAAAAAAAAAAAAAGAAAGAAATAATGGGTAGATAAAAGGAATTAAAAAAAAAAATCATACGTACTTTTGTTATCAAAGTTATCTCCAGTAAAATTTCTGAATTCTTTTGCTTCTTTTAATTCTTCTTTTAACTTTTTTACCTCAGATTCATATTCAAAGAGCTTGCTGAAATGGGAAGTTACAATATCGATAATTAGAAAGGTAGGTAATAATCATTCACTTTCATGAAAAAACAAAATAAAACTAAATTAAAAATTATTAAAGATATATTTTTGATATTCTAAAAAGGACAAATAATCTAACTGGTAACTCAAACAGGTGAACTCAAAATTATAGCAATGCATAAAGAAACCTTACTTTTGTCAATAACACAGACATTTTTATGACAAGAATTTATTCATAGCTAATAATATTTCCAGATTAAAAAAAGGTTTTTGTGCAAGTAATTGTAGTGACTAAATGAATTATCTAAAAATAAAATAATAAAAACAAACACATACAAACATATTAAGCCAGTTCAAAAAGTAAATTTCAATAATACATTGGACTATACAATAATTCAAATTTTTCCATTTCATTTTTCTAATTTTGTAAATTTAATGAGCTTTTCCTTAAGTACCAATCAGTTAAGTGCCATACATCATACACGCTTGGGCGATCATGTCTTGAAATAGACATGACTGGCTGGGCAGAAAATTTTCACGAAGTAGGTTGACATTACTTTTTGTGGTATACTGGTTTCCAACCAAGGCTACAAAGCCCAATCTGTCCTGCTATTTAACTCATAGCTGGATGGAGAAGAGATGGATTCATATATTTCCCAAGAGTATTTGTGTGCAAGTGAATGCAATGAATTCAACTGGAATTTAAACTCAGCTGTCTGATTTCTCATTCCAAACCGATATCCACTGCACTACAAGACAACATCCTTAAGTATAAAAGGAGTTAGAATAAAGGAACAACTTAAAAATATTTCACTTTTGCCTTGTGTAAATAGTGAACACCTTAAATTTTAATTGATCTTAATTAGAATCTAATAACTTTTTTTTTTTATTCTGGTGTGAATATAAATTGAGGAGATCATTTTTATTATTAGATTTATGATAAAAGCTAAGCTTTTAGTCACTGTCAGTACAGTTTATCATTATACAGAGGAAAGATAATGTATTATTTGTTTCTGTTTCATTAGTAAATGTTATTGTTTATCTTATGAGATCAAATATCGTTTTGCAGAGATATATAAAGCAATATCATATAAGAAACATGTTACTTAGAAGACAAAACAGACTGAATTTTTCCATTTTGTCATTCAATTAACCAATATTATTCTGATATATATGAATTTATATAGCATATTTTAGTTCCAAATGAATATAAAACATTCACTTGCAAGACAGCAAAGATGAATATAAATGAAATCCTCAAAATATCAAATTTTTGTCAGAACACATTTTTCATAAGTTGTTTTCATTTACATTCAGACTTAAAAGAATTATTTTATTATGTATCAAAACAATTTATAGATTCACTTAGGAGCTATTGGCCTTGAGACATAAGAATTTTCCTGAAATATTTAGCTCATAAATAATGGTTAGATAATATGGAATGTAGTTTAAATACATTTGAAGTAATTTCAAATAAACATTTTGTATTACAAAATCTTGGCATAGATTAGAAACTGCCACTTGTTGATAAAAGATGCAATGATTCATAAGAGATCAGTGAATATGTAAAATAGTCACTTATCCCTGATGAATGTAGATTTGATAAACAGGAATAATAATCTTTCGCTAGAAACTAGGAAGAGAGTACTGGATTGCTACGTGCTGTCCGTCCTTCAATATGGCAGTGAATGTTGGACAATACCATCAAAGATGAAAGAAAAACTTGAAGCAACTGAAATGTGATTCTACAGAAGGATGCTGCGAATATCATGGATCGAGCATGTGAGCAATGATGAGGTCTTGGAAATGATGGAAACAAAAAGGAAATTAATACTGAGCATCAGGAAGAGACAGCTGAAGTTCCCGAGACACGGAAGGAGGGCTTGGAGAATCTGATACTAACAGGCCAGATATAGGGGAAAAGAGACAGGGGAAAGTAACGGATAACATATTTGAAGGACCTAATCAGGTGGATGACAGAACGAGGATTGCATGGTGTAACAGGAGAAGGTGTGCTCAGAGCCACCAGGGATAGGGAAACGTGGAAGGTCATGATCGCCTACGTGCTGAAGGGACAGGGCACATAGAAGAACTTACATCTTCACAAGTGACTAATAAATAAATCAAGTTTGTTTTTTCATAACCTTTTTCTGTCATTTTAAAATTGTATCTTATGGAATTTAATAAAGTTCTAAAACCTATTTTAATCAAGAAAATACATTTTTGCAGCTAGACAATGATGTAACAGAAGACATACTTTTCTGTTGCAACTTGGCTTGCTTTTGATTTTGTAAGCTCTTCACAAATTTGTTGTTTGGCCTGAATTTCACTCTGTAGACTGGACTGTAAGTTGAGAATTTCCATCTTGTCAAGACGTTGAGATCTTCTGTTACGCCATCGATTTCGGCCCTGTAAAACAAAATCCTCAACATTAATAAGGCAAAAAGTGCTTCTTCAAAAATGTTCATTTTAAAGTCATAAAAGTACATAAGAAAGTAAATAAGTAAATGTATATCACTAAACACAATATTTAATATTGCTTTGCTTCCACAGATTATAGAATCCAATACAATGTTTTATTTAACCATATTTTTTTTTTTGCCTATATTACCATAGTGATTATTTGTACTATTTATATGTGAGCTATTATCCTCATCTTTGTTGTTATCACATTGCGCCCATTATCCCTTCTTGTCTTCATCAGGAGTGTCTTAATCCAGGCAACCTGCAGGGAATTCCAAACTGAACCCATTATTTAATCTACAGGGATAGACTGCTATTATTTCACTGTCCATGTCTAGGGATAACTCAGTTATTTTTAGTACTGCTCAATTATTGCTCATCCTGTTTCCCCACCAAGTTTAAGTACACACTGCCTAGCCCAGGGACTGAAATCACAATTACCACCAGGCTATTGTCCTATTGGGAACCTGACAGCTACTGCTTATTATGCTTGAATGCACACACTAAGATTTTCTCTTTTATTACAGCTACAGCTGAAGACTTGCTGTTATTTGTCAGCATTAATGCCCCCCACTATATTTGCTATGTTAGGCCTGCTAAGAGGATCCTCATATCCTAGCATAGGCATTGATTCTTTCAGATGTCTAACTCTCCTATGTTCTTCCTTGTCCAGTATTTTTCTTCATTCCAAACAGGCTGATGACTAACCTTTCCCCTTGCCTGATTTTACTGTTTCACCACACTACTGCTTTTCAATGTTCCTCCACCCCTACTTTCAGAGAACAGTTTGTTTCACCTTTATATTCTTTATAACAATTGCAAGGAATGAAGTACATGTAGTCCTTGGTAATGTTCTCCCCTGTGATAGGCTTTATTTAACAGTGGTTTAGAATGGAGCTGTTTCTGAATATTGTCTTGATGTTGTATGATCACAAATCTGAATCTTTTTTTCAATAAACCCTTGGTCTAAGGCAGGCAGACTGGCAATTTTCAGAGTCTTCTTGACAGTTCTGTTTCCACTTATATGTTTGCAGTGTAGTAGTTTTCGGAAGGGTATGCTTGATGCTGATCATTTCCTGTTGGTATGTGTCTGCATTGCCACATGATTTTTGCCTGGTGTTGTAGGCAGCAAACAATCCCTTTTTTATAAGGACAGTAGGAATTGAAATTTACTTGTCTGGTGATAATTGGCT
This sequence comes from Ascarosepion bandense, assembly GCA_037127315.1. Lineage (NCBI taxonomy): Eukaryota > Metazoa > Mollusca > Cephalopoda > Sepiida > Sepiidae > Ascarosepion > Ascarosepion bandense. The sequence continues at coordinate 289,796 of JBBBDQ010002539.1, forward strand.
AGTTATATATGGATGTCTTGAAGCCATTCTCTATGTGAGATAAAGAAGGCTTGTTGATTATTATGTTCTTCTCTTGTGAATTGGATCAAAGTTGTTATTGAATACATTAGGTTCATCAGAATTTGTATAGATTTCTGGTGAGGTTAGACTATGAAGATATCTATTTCAGCCAGGCTGTTGGCATTATTGATGTAATTTCTCATTAACATAAATTATGATAGCTCTTCATCCCATAAAATCAAATAAAAGTCATCATAATTATCTTAATAAATTTTCAAATAAAAGATAGAAAGCATAAAAAGATAACTTACTGAATCTTCACCCATAACTTTCAGATTTTCTAATTCTTCAGTCATTTTAGTTGCCAGGGCCTGCAGGTAACCACGAGCATCTTTTTCTTCACTCACCCTTTAATAAAATTTTAAGTTTGAACATTAGAAATACATAAAACACAGAGGTTATATTTTCTTTTGAATCAATAAAATCTCTTCCAATTAAACTGTATAAGCAACATTTGCATAATTAAGGGACAATACATTCACAAAAAGTTATATTTCATTATTTCTTCAACTACCAAATTTCATGAAAAAATAAATATCTGAAGCTACATTTTATTTATCATATAAAATATTTTAATAAACCTAATAAAATTTACTTTATTATAGCTTTCATGATTTTTTTTTCGACAACCATCAAAACTACACTAAATAGAAAAGTTCAAAATAATTGCTATTATAATAATTAGGTCAGAGTAACCTAAAAACATATTTTGTAAATTAAAAATAATATTTTGTAAATTAAAAATAATTATATAAAAAACATTTCAACATAATACATCAATTACTAAAATATATTAAAAAAATATACCTAAGTTGTTTTAACCTTAAGATATATCAAGGAAAATTTTTTTTTTTTCAGGAAAATACTTGTTTACAAAATGGGGAAATTACATGTAAGACAAATATTTAAATTGTTAACAATTTAAAATTTTCACTTTAGATTGAAAGAAATAATAGGAGAAAAATCATAAAGGCACAAATCATTAACGTATGGAAAAGTCTACACCTAAATTTTCAAGTAGTTTATTAAAATATTGCCATAATTACATAAATAAAATTGATAATGTAGTTTATTAAAAATATAAATGTTACATAATACTATACCTACTCTATCAACTTTGTTTTAAAGTACCATTTGTTTGTGTGTGTGTGTGTGTGTGTGTGTGTGTGTGTGTGTGTGTGTGTAAGAAATAAAAGTAAATGCAAAAGTTTTCACTTGTGCCATTATTACTATTCACGATATTTTACATATAAGAGGATTAATAAACAAACTACATTCAAGAAAAATACAATTATGATCTAAACTTTCCAATGGAATGTTAACAATTTCACAGGGCAACTCACTTCTCAAAATTTGACCAAATAATCAAATGTTAAAATTGTTTTTGGAAAAGGCATCTTGGAACAGCCCAAAAGATTTTCAGTACCTTTTCATATTTATCAAGTAGATGCTTTGTCATATGCCTATGGGAGATGGAACTTAATTACCATGAATTCTATCAAAATAATTAAAAATAGTACCTATTTTAAGTGAAAAAAAAAAAAAATCTTCATAACAGATGAAGTTTACTAATATCCATTTTTACCCACTCCCCAAGCCCCCACTTTAAAAAAAAAAAATTTTATAATGAAAATATGTTATATTTTTCATTCAGTAATGAAAATAGTATTTTGATAACCTGAAATTTTTGTTACAGTTAAATAAAAAGTTATAATTATATGCAAAATATTACTTGTTTTCTCAAGAGCTTTTCTAACTTATAAATTTTTTTCTAACAAATCATACCCTATGACTTTCCTTCTAGGTTCCTACAACCCTAACCTTAATCCCTATAAATATATACTTGACATGGTCATTAAAATTTCATCTTTGTCAATTTTTATTTTAGTTTTTACATTTTCAATTTGTAAAACCAGATTCATAGACTGTTAGAAAATATACCATTTTCAAAAATCAAACTAGTTTTGTATTCTTTTTTATAATTTACAGTCATTCAAATCATTGTATGTTATGCAGAATTGAAAATTTAATGCTAAAAGATGTATTAAAGAAACATTACTGTAAAAAGAAATAAATTTGAATTCTGTTCTTACCATTTAATAATTTCAGATATCTGTGCTTCCCACTGTGAAACTGACTCTCGTTTGTCATTAACATCTTTCAGTTCCTGCTCAAGTTGATTCTTCTCTTTCAGAATAATATTATATTGTTTTATTTGCTGAAAAAAAAAAAAAAGACATTAATATAATACAAAATGAAAACTCTGGATAATTACTTAAAAAAATCATAGCTCACTAAATTAATTTCCTACAAATGTAAATGCTTTAATTTAGAATACCAGCTTGTTTTATCTATTAACTCAGATATAATCACCACTTTTTGTTAATTGAGAAACCATCTCTGTGAACAGGTATTCATAGTTATGTATGAGACAGGAAGATCAAGGATGATTTTTAAAAAGTATTAATTTTAAAAATGTATAGTATATGAAAATTTATGACCTCAGTAAGAATAGCTACTGTAAATTTAAAAAAAAAAAGTATGATTCATTATAACCAAATATGAACAAATCTCAGACAAAAGTTAATCAAGAAACAATATTTTTGTTGATAATATAGTGAAAAAATGACCAGAGATAAATAAAAAAACCAAAAAAAAAAGGACATTAAAGAACTTCTGATTTTATGGTTATATTAGCACAATTACAAGAGGTATATTTAATAATGTACAAAATAGATAAATAAAAATAAAATTTACAGATAAGGTATCTTAAAAATTGAAAGATAAGGTGTCTGGTTTTTTCCATAACTAGAGGTATTGGAGTAATGCTGAAATTATGAGATATGCTAAGCTAGCCAAGGAAATATAACTTTGGCTTAATTATAAAAAATATTTTTTTAAAAGTAAAATGTTGACAATTAAAATATCAAAAGAATTAAAGTATTGTTTTATTAAAAACATAACATTTTATTATTAAAATGCAAAGAATATTTTTCCTAGGCAGAAGCTGAATATATGACTTACTTCTAACATAGCTTATGATAGAGTTCAGTGTGTAGTGATAAAGATGTGCAAGTTCTGAAAAAGTCAAATACTTACATTCTTATGTTCAACATTTAAGTTTTCTAGTTCTTCAAAAGCTTCAGTACATTTGCTCTCCCAATCTTGTATTTGGTGCAGCAATTCTTGTTCATGTTTAGATTGTTCAGATTTCAATCTGGCAATAGATTCTTCATATCCAACATCTTTCTTTTCTAAATCAGCTTTAAGCCTGAAAAGGAGGGGAAAAAAAAGCATATGCAAAAATAGAAAACTTGCAAGAAAAACAATGTGAAGAGGAGAGAGAGAAAGAGAGAGAGAGAGAGAGAAATATCATAGAATTTTATGAACTCAATACCAGAGAAAAATCATATTATCATAATTAGAAACCTGTGTATCTGACAGCTAAATGAAAATTTATTTAAAACAAGCTAGTATTTAATGAAACTTGCTTAGCAACTTGAAAATATAATTTTATTTACTCTCTTAAGTCAGTCAGTCAGTTAAGTGTCATATGTGATACATGCTTGGGCGATCATGTCTCTTTCGAGACATGACTGACTGGGCAGAAGATTATCCCGCAGTAGGTTGCCATTGCTTTCTGCGGTAGACTGGTTGCCGACCAAGGCTATAGAACCCAATCTGTCCTGCTATTTAATCCATAACTGGAAGGAAGAGAGATTAATACCTTTCCCAAGGGTATTTACGAACTCGGCTCCCTGGTTTCTCGTTCCGAGCCAATAGCCACAACGCACATCATTTACTCTAAAGCTTTTTTAAATTTCCATTACCAGGAAACATTCAAATTTTTGAAGACTAATGTTTTGTTCCTAACATTAAAAAATAATTTTTCAAAAAGTTATAAGTTTGCTTGTAAAAAAAACCCTAAAAGCTAATTTTAAAGAATATCCATTGCAAAAGACTAAACTATATAAATCATAGTAAAATATAAATTTAAAAAATTAGGTTGTCATTTAGCAAATTTTTATAGAATTTGACAGAATAAAACATGTATACCTCATTTATAATCTAAACATTTGATGATAACATTAACTTAATGGATAAAACATGTTGCCATAGATACTAACCTTGCAACTTCTTGAGTTAGTTCTAAACTAGTAGAACTTGTTGATCTTCCCATTTGTTTCTGTTTGGCTGCTTCTAATTCAGTTTCAAGTTCTCGTGCATACTGTTCAGCTCTTTCACGTAATTTTTTTTCTTTGCTTGCCTCAGATTTTGACTCTTCTAATGATCGTCGCAGCTGTAAAAGAATGTAACAGTTAAAATTATTAAGCATTATTTAAGATCCAAACACTTGGGAAGTTCCTGTTGAGTTAAAATTATTTCAAACAAAAAGGTTCTGATAAAAAGAAAAATGTGAATTGAGTTACACCTTAATATTTAACCCATCCTTTAATTTTTCTCCGTTATTTCTTAAACAAGCAGTAGTTTTTAAAAAGCTTCATTCAAAAGCAATTGGATTGATGGAACTTATTAAATGTGACCAGTGTACTCGAATCAGATCCTGTTGGTGGAGAGTGGTGCATAAACAGTGGTGAAATGAAGATTTGGGTAGATGCTAGTTCCGTGGCAACTGGAGTGGCATTGGAAGTGAACAGGAGCATTGTGAAGGATGCTTGTTGGTTGTGCCTAGCCAACAACGCTAAACATATCAACCTAGCCGAACTGGACACAGCAATTAGAGGCATAAATCTGGCCCATCAATGGCAGGCATCCGAGCTACATTTGATCACTGATTTGGCATGTGTACATCGCTGGATAGCGGACACACTGACTGAAAAAGCATGCGTGAATTTGAAAGTGGCTGGCGAGAAGGTGTCTAAGAATGCTGAAGGTGTTGACAGAAGAATTAGAATAAAGATGAAAGTAACGTTAGTGAAATCTTGTGTCAACCGTGCCGACTGCCTCACTAGAGTGCTACAAAGATAGCTAAATATGCACAAGGAAGGTAGAGAGCCAGAACTAGAGACTTGTGCTACTGAAAGAAACGTTTGGACGAAAGTCAAGTAGCCAACATTCACCAGCAGAGTGGACACCCAGGCATGAAAAGAACATTGTATTTTGCCAAGTCCGTCGACCCATCAGTATCTAAAGAAACCATCAAATCAGTTGTCAAAACTTGTCAGTCGATTGATCCAGCCCCAGTTTGAGGAGAGAAAGGAAAGCTAGAAGTGAAAAAATAACTGAATAGGCTAGCAATGGATGCAACCCATTACAGCAGTGAGCAATTTTTGACTGATGGACTGTGGTCCCTCTCGGTTCGCAATATAGCAGCCTCTACAATGACAGGATTCCACTAGTGTCATCCGTCAACTAGAATTAATTTTTTACGAGAGAGCTCAACTAACCGAAATATTGACAGACAATGATGCCACGTTTACTAGCAAGCAGTTCACAGAATTCGCAAGTAGCTGGGGTATGCACTTGAGGTTCCAGTGCACTTATATACCAGTGGGGAATGGTATTGTGGAACAAAGTTATCGGAACATCAAAACTATCGCAGCCAGAAATAACTGCTCTGTATTAGAGGCGGTGTACTGGTACAACATCACGCTACAGGACAGCCTTTCAGCCCCCACAGCACCAGCCAACAGACTGCATAGATATCACATCCAAGTAAGAGCTATCAACGCAACACCCTCCCTGGACCTCGAATCGAAAACCAAAGATATAAAGAAGGAGACCATCTGGGTTAAAACCTCACAAGGCAGGTGCATGACCAAATTTATGATGGGATGCATAACCAATGTGGGTTGACGGGATACCATGCCATGTCAAAAATTTGTGCTCTTTTGTAGAGTTGTCTCCATCGGCAACTGATGAAAATTAAAGTGACACAAAAAGTGAATGATAAGTCCACTTTGGACCAGAATTGCTGGACGACTCTTCTGACATTGGTAGTTCACCAACAGATGCTGGACCTTCTGATAAGTGAAAACTAATGAACCCAGAAAAAAGCTCATTGAAAGACAACATCTGCATCACCCACCTTCGACGAAGCACCTGTCAAAAAAGAGCTGCACTGGGGTGTACTGCTTGTGATCAGAAGATCAGGGGGGTAGTGTAGTGAACACAATCCTAAACAAAACAAGAGGCTTAGGGTTGTCTGCGTCTTATGTAGCCGCAGAGTGAGTGCTGGACGAAGCAAGAAACATGGCGGTGAGACCTGGAGTGACTGTGCACGTGCACAGGAGAACTAAAAAGGAGGCTCATGGGTATGCAAATCGTGGACAGCACAAGAGAGAAAAAAAGAGCCTCAATCTGACTGCGGGCAGAAGGAACATGAACAGTGGAAGAAAATAGACCATTAGTGTGTAATGAGGAAGATAAATACAGACGACAACAATAAGGAGAAAAACACAAATACAAACTTAAAAGAAGAAGAACTCTGTTCCTGCACATAACACATAACCAATACAGGAGAGCAGTCCATTAAACAGAGAAAACTGATTTCAAACCTCCATAAAGTGGCATACTGGCACTGTCATTAGTGATCACTCCAAACACCTTTGTAATCACCATTAGACTCATTCAACACTTTACAAATGATCTACAGTGTCCTCACAAACATCCAAATGTGTATAAAATATAGTCATCAGAGAATTTAGTCAGCTCTAAGGTGAGGAGCATAGTTACAGTATGTACATTGTAGTTCAGTGAATATCGACTTGAAAAGACAAATTTCGAATTCCAGTTGAATTCCTTGCATTCACTTACGAACAAATAATCTTGGGAAAGGTATTAATCCATCTCTTCCCTCAAGTTATGGGTTAAATAATAGGACAGATTAGGTTCTATAGCCTTGGCTGGGAGCCAGTCTACTGCAGAAAGTAATGGCAACCTACTGCGGGATAATCTTCTGCCCAGTCAATCATGTCTCTTTCGAGACATGATCGCCCAAAGCGTGTATCACGTATGGCACTTAACTGACTGACATATACATAATTTTATATTTTGTCGAGGGACAGAGAATCTTTTTTTTCCACATGTGCATGTGAAAAGCTACAAATGTTTAAGTAACAACCAATATAAATCTCTGACAATTCTGGACATCAAAATCCAAATCATTTATACAACCTGGTTGAATTGGAAAAAAAAGTTCACATGTAGAGCTGCAATAGGCAAGTTCTAGAATTCAGCCAATATAAAGTTCAGTGTTCAAAAGCCCCCTCTCCAAGACTATTTGGAAAAATTAAATATGAAATTTTGTAATGCACCTTCTTTTTGGAGAAACATTTAATACTGAAAGATGATGTGCTATACTTAGTAAGGCTTAGTAATGTACCAAATGTTCTCTGGGTCCACACCACAAAATATTCATCTGATCATTCTCAATTCTTTCACAATACTTATTTTAAATCACAACTGCTTTTCTACAAAATTTTTTTATCAATACTGTGCCAAAAAGTGCTCTACAGTCAGTGAAATAAACTATAGGTTCATTTTTACCAGTTCAGAAAACTGTTAAAACTGCCATGTCAACTGTTCCACACATGAAAATTGTTTCTACAATTAAATTACCAAGTACATATTTTATTTTTTCAAATTAGAGAGAATTTCTAATTTAACAAGAGTTATATAACTTCTGATTACCCTCGCATAGAAGATTCCCCAAATCCTCATCACTAAATTCCATCAAATACAATCAATTCTTTGAACCCAGAAGATGATACTTCATTGACAATTTGAAGTATGTAGATCTGATAATTAACACTCAACAAATCTTTTAAAGTTCTTTGATATTAGTTGCCAAACTAGAGACAAAAGAACAAATCTGAGTGAGTGATGTGCAAATTATAACAGTTGTCCAACTTCAAATTCAAGGGAGAGTGCATTTTTTTCTGTTAATCACAACCCTTTTTCGTATAGCTCTTATGGGTTTTTATTCAATGCTAAATGAATTTTCATGAGACACCATTGTGACTGTTTGGTGATCTTGGTGTGTATGAGAAAGCTGAAAATTTTAATATACAGGTTATTACTATTGTTACATATTCACCTTGAAGCAATAGTCTGTTGGAAAGATGATCATATGATCAGTCTAGATGGGGAAATACAAATCAGCTGCTGATCCATAAGAGCAAGAAAGAAAGCCTAACATTCTTCCACATCTTAATGATCAACTCTAGAGAGTACAATTGTAAATGAAATTATTAGGAACCACATTCAGCAAGACAATCAGGGTGGAATCATTTTCAAAAATCCAGAAAGCTCTATGTAGCCAGTTCTCACTAGTTATTCCAAACTAAAATTTTATATCATTCAGTAATGAATTAGAGCAATCTAGCTATTGGCATATGATACATCATGTGCTAAAAAGTCTGCCTCCTACTGAGCACCCATAGCACAGAGGAGGTAGAATCACCGACTGATACCAATTCGGTTGGGTTTCAATTCTGGGTAAAAAGCAACAGATGTCTAACCATACTGATGAGCTGTGATACAGTGAAACAGATCTGTCTGCAAATAACTCTATATATATATATATATATATATATATATAAAATGCCTGTATTAAAGTTTTATACAAAAAAAAACTTTAATACATGCATAGAGAAAAAAGAAAAAGGTAAATTTACACATGGATGTATGTGACGGATTAACTAGAAGGTTTAGTGTTTTCATTGATTCAACTAAGTAAACCAGATTGAAATGGGATTTACAAAGTATCAAATTTAATTAAATTATGAGAAGAGTAATGTTACCTTAATTAAATTTTTAGTGTCAAAGTTTGAAACTAACACAAAAAAATAAAAATAAAATAAACTACATGATTATAATAAAAGAAGAGTGTGTCCCTTTGTCAAATATTTTGTATTTTACATGAATGTCAGTTTCCAAAGTTTTGATTTAAAATATTTTGACATAAATTGCTATTTACTGTTACAAACCATATCTTATTTTTCTTTCCTACCAAAATGCATATATTATTTTTTATATCAAATATATATTTTAATTTCTAGTAGAGATTTCAATTGAGCTAGGTGAATTCCACACCTATTTAAAAACTTTAAAGTCATCTAAAAGAATCAGTATGTGAACTTAGTAATTCTAACACAAATGACCAGTTAACCTAAAATAATTAAGGGCCAGGATGAATTTTCTTTATTTCAGAAAAGAGGTATTTAAATCTTACCTCACTATGAGTTTTTTCAGACCTGCGCCGTTCCATCTTCATACTTTCTACTTTTCGTTTTGTATCTTCAATTTCTTCTTCTCGGTCACGTACATTTCGTGCAAGTTCCTTCACTTTGGATTGTGTTTTCCCAAGTCTTAAAGAAAAAAAGATTAAGATTTGTATTTAGCTTATGTCTATCATCAAAAAGAATGGAGTCATATATGCACATATTTCCTATTCATTTTGTCAGAGTGGTTCTTTCTTGAGCAGGAATGCATTAAGCTTGAATAAGAGTCATATTTCTATAGATTTCTTAAATAATAAGTTACACAAAAAATTGCTAACAGGAAAATAGATTCCTTAATTTACATCTCCAACTACTTCTAAAGCCTAGCAACTAAAACAAGATATAAGATGAATAAACAGACATGAAAGCATTAAGGACAACAGAAGAAACTGCTTAACATGAATATAATGGTTAATTTTCATGACTTCTATATTTTTAATTTACCAGTTTCCTATCTACTCTGATATACAGGGTGCAATGAAGTGTCTAAATTACAAAAGAAAATATCTTGAAATACTAATGAGTAAATTTATTCAATAAAATCGCCATTAGCTTCAACCATAGTGTCCAGAATCACCTGAACTGTTTAAGTTGGTGAATGCTACCATAATCTTTGTCTTCAGTTCATCTTTGGTGTTACAAGATTTTTTGGGGTGTGGTCTCTCGTTCAAATGCAGCCCCACACATAAGGTGGTTTCAGTCTGGGGAGTTAGGTGGCCAGATGTAAGGGGTGATGTGGTTGCAGAAATTGTCTGAAAGCCATGACTGTGTTCTGCTCATGTTCCTTAAGAGGATGGTTGGTGAAAGAAGTTTTTTTTTTTTGGTGGTGGTGGTCTCTCATTCAAATGCAGCCTCACACATAATAATCAAGGTGGTTTCAGTCTGGGGAGTTAGGTTGCCAGATGTAAGGAGTAATGGGTTGCAGAAATTGTTCAACAGCCATGACTGGGTTCTGCTTGTATTCCTTAAGAGGATGGTTGGTTCAAATGCAGCCCCACACATGATAATCAAGGTGGTTTCAGTCTGGGGAGTTAGGTGGCCAGATGTAAGGGGTGATGTGATTGCAGAAATTGTTCAACAGCCATGACTGCATTCTGCTAGTGTTCCTTAAGAGGATGGTTGGTTCAAATGCAGCCCCACACATAATCAAGGTGGTTTCAGTCTGGGGAGTTAGGTGGCCAGATGTAAGGGGTGATGTGATTGCAGAAATTGTTCAACAGCCATGACTGCATTCTGCTAGTGTTCCTTAAGAGGATGGTTGGTTCAAATACATCTCCACACATAATAATCAAGTTGGTTTCAGTCTGGGGAGTTAGGTGGCCAGATGTAAGGGGTGATGTGATTGCAGAAATTGTTCAACAGCCATGACTGCATTCTGCTAGTGTTCCTTAAGAGGATGGTTGGTTCAAATGCAGCCCCACACATAATAATCAAGTTGGTTTCAGTCTGGGGAGTTAGGTGGCCAGATGTAAGGGGTGATGTGATTGCAGAAATTGTTCAACAGCCATGACTGCATTCTGCTAGTGTTCCTTAAGAGGATGGTTGGTTCAAATGCATCTCCACACATAATAATCAAGGTGGTTTCAGTCTGGGGAGTTAGGTGGCCAGATGTAAGGGGTGATGTGATTGCAGAAATTGTTCAACAGCCATGACTGCATTCTGCTAGTGTTCCTTAAGAGGATGGTTGGTTCAAATGCATCTCCACACATAATAATCAAGGTGGTTTCAGTCTGGGGAGTTAGGTGGCCAGATGTAAGGGGTGATGTGATTGCAGAAATTGTTCAACAGCCATGACTGCATTCTGCTAGTGTTCCTTAAGAGGATGGTTGGTTCAAATGCAGCCCCACACATAATAATCAAGGTGGTTTCAGTCTGGGGAATTAGGTGGCCAGATGTAAGGGGTGATGTGGTTGCAGAAATTGTTCAACAGCCATGACTGCATTCTGCTAGTGTTCCTTAAGAGGATGGTTGGTTCAAATGCAGCCCCACACATAATAATCAAGTTGGTTTCAGTCTGGGGAGTTAGGTGGCCAGATGTAAGGGGTGATGTGATTGCAGAAATTGTTCAACAGCCATGACTGCATTCTGCTGTGTTCCTTAAGAGGATGGTTGGTTCAAATGCATCTCCACACATAATAATCAAGGTGGTTTCAGTCTGGGGAGTTAGGTGGCCAGATGTAAGGGGTGATGTGATTGCAGAAATTGTTCAACAGCCATGGACTGCATTCTGCTAGTGTTCCTTAAGAGAGATGGCTGGTTCAAATGCATCTCCACACATAATAATCAAGGTGGTTTCAGTCTGGGGAGTTAGGTGGCCAGATGTAAGGGGTGATGGTGATTGCAGAAATTGTTCAACAGCCATGACTGCATTCTGCTAGTGTCTTTAAGAGGATGGTTGGTTCAAATGCATCTCCACACATAATAATCAAGGTGGTTTCAGTCTGGGAGTTAGTGGCCAGATGTAAGGGTGATGTGATTGCAGAAATTGTTCAACAGCCATGACTGCATTCTGCTAGTGTTCCTTAAGAGATGGTTGGTTCAAATGCATCTCTCCACAATATGGGCTAATCAAGGTGGTTTCAGTCTGGGGAGTTAGGTGGCCAGATGTAAGGGGTGATGTGATTGGTGGCAGTCCAACAGCCATGACTGCATTCTGGTACCTCAAGAGGATGGTTGGTTCAAATGCATCTCCACACATAATAATCAAGGTGTTTCAGTCTGGGGAATTAGGTGGACAGATGTAGTGGGGGTGATGTGGTTGCAGAAATTGTTCAACAGCCATGACTGGCATTCTGCTAGTGTTCCTTAAGAGGATGGTTGGTTCAAATGCAGCCCTGCACACATAATAATCAAGGTGGTTTCTGTCTGGGGAGTTAGGTGGTTGGATGTAAGGGGTGATGTGATTGCAAATTGTTCAACAGCCATGACTGCATTCTGCTAGTGTTCCTTAAGAGGATGGTTGGTTCAAATGCATCTCCACACATAATAATCAAGGTGGTTTCAGTCTGGGGAATTAGGTGGCCAGATGTAAGGGGTGATGTGGTTGGTGGCAGAAATTGTTCAACAGCCATGACTGCATTCTGCTAGTGTTCCTTAAGAGGATGGTTGGTCTCAATGCAGCCCCACACATAATAATCAAGGTGGTTTCAGTCTGGGGAGTTAGGTGGCCAGATGTAAGGGGTGATGTGATTGCAGAAATTGCCTAACAGCCAGCATCAAATTCTTGCTAGTGTTCCTTAAGAGGATGGTTGGTTCAAATGCATCTCCACACATAATAATCAAGGTGGTTTCAGTCTGGGGAGTTAGGTGGCCAGATGGCAGATGTGATTGCAGAAATTGTTCAACAGCCATGACTGCATTCTGCTAGTGTTCCTTAAGAGGATGGTTGGTCTGGGCATCTCCACACATAATAATCAAGGGGTGGTTTCAGTCTGGGGAGTTAGGTGGCCAGATGTAAGGGGTGGCGAGCCTGTGCAGAAATTGTTCACCAGCCATGACTGCATTCTGCTAGTGTTCCTTAAGAGGATGGTTGGTTCAAATGCATTCCACAATATTAACAATCAAGGTGGCTTCAGTCTGGGGAGTTAGGTGGCCAGATGTAAGGGGTGATGTGATTGCAGAAATTGTTCAACAGCCATGACTGCATTCTGCTAGTGTTCCTTAAGAGGATGGTTGCCCGGTGCATCTCCACACATAATAATCAAGGTGGTTTCAGTCTGGGGAGTTAGGTGGCCAGATGTGTGGGTGATGTGATTGCAGAAATTGTTCAACAGCCATGACTGCATTCTGCTAGTGTTCCTTAAGAGGAGGAAACATATTCAAATGCATCTCCACACATAATCAAGGTGGTTTCAGTCTGGGGAGTTAGGTGGCCAGATGTAAGGTGATGTGATTTGCAGAAATTGTTCAACAGCCATGACTGCATTCTGCTAGTGTTCCCCAAGAGGATGGTTGGTTCAAATGCATCTCCACACATAATAATCAAGGGTGGTTTCAGTCTGGGGAGTTAGGTGGCCAGATGGGGTGGGTGAGGATTGCAGAAATTGTTCAACAGCCATGACTGCATTCTGCTAGTGTTCCTTAAGAGGATGGTTGGTTCAAATGCATCTCCACACATAATAATCAAGGTGGTTTCAGTCTGGGGAGTTAGGTGGCCAGATGTAAGGGGTGATGTGATTGCAGAAATTGTTCAACAGCCATGACTGCATTCTGCTGTGTGTTCCTTAAGAGGATGGTTGGTTCAAATGCATCTCCACACATAATAATCAAGGTGGTTTCAGTCTGGGAGTTAGGTGGCCAGATGTAAGTGTGATGTGATTGCAGAAATTGTTCAACAGCCATGACTGCATTCTGCTAGTGTTCCTTAAGAGGATGGTTGGTTCAAATGCATCTCCACACATAATAATCAAGGTGGTTTCAGTCTGGGGAGTTAGGTGGCCAGATGTAAGGTGATGATTGTGAGAAATTGTCAACAGCCATGACTGCATTCTGCTAGTGTTCCTTAAGAGGATGGTTGGTTCAAATGCATCTCCACACATAATAATCAAGGTGGTTTCAGTCTGGGGAGTTAGTGGGCTGTGATGTAAGGGGTGATGTGATTGCAGAAATTGTTCAACAGCCATGACTGCATTCTGCTAGTGTTCCTTAAGAGGATTGTTGGTTCAAATGCATCTCCACACATAATAATCAAGGTGGTTTCAGTCTGGGGAGTTAGTGGCCAGATGTAAGGGGTGATGTGATTGCAGAAATTGTTCAACAGCCATGACTGCATTCTGCTAGTGTTCCTTAAGAGGATGGTTGGTTCAAATGCATCTCCACACATAATAATCAAGGTGGTTTCAGTCTGGGGAGTTAGGTGGCCAGATGTAAGGGGTGACAGGATTGCAGAAATTGTTCAACAGCCATGACTGGTATTCTGCTAGTGTTCCTTAAGAGGATGGTTGGGTTCAAATGCATCTCACACATAATAATCAAGGTGGTTTCAGTCTGGGGAGTTAGGTGGCCAGATGTAAGGGGGTGATGTGATTGCAGAAATTGTTCAACAGCCATGACTGCATTCTGCTAGTGTTCCTTAAGAGGATGGTTGGTTCAAAATGCATCTCCACACATAATAATCAAGGTGGTTTTCAGTTCAGGAGTTAGGTGGCCAGATGTAAGGGGTGATGTGATTGCAGAAATTGTTCAACAGCCATGACTGCATTCTGCCAGTGTTCCTTAAGAGGATGGCTGGTTCAAATGCATCTCCACACATAATAATCAAGGTGGTTTCAGTCTGGGGAGTTAGGTGGCCAGATGTAAGGGGTGATGTGATTGGCAGAAATTGTTCAACAGCCATGACTGCATTCTGCTAGTGTTCCCTAAGAGGATGGTTGGTCTGAAGCCACATCTCCACACATAATAATCAAGGTGGTTTCAGTCTGGGGAGTTAGGTGGCCAGATGTAAGGGGTGATGTGATTGCAGAAATGGTTCAACAGCCATGACTGTGATCTTATTAGTGTTCCTTAAGAGGATGGTTGGTTCAAATGCATTCCAGCACATAATAATCAAGGTGGTTTCAGTCTGGGGAGTTAGGTGGCCAGATGTAAGGGGTGATGATTGCAGAAATTGTTCAACAGCCATGACTGCATTCTGCTAGTGTTCCTTAAGAGAGCATGGTTCAAATGCATCTCCACACATAATAATCAAGGTGGTTTCAGTCTGGGGAGTTAGTGGCCAGATGTAAGGGAGGTGATGTGATTGCAGAAATTGTTCAACAGCCATGACTGCATTCTGCTAGTGTTCCCTTCTAAGAGGATGGCTGGTCTAAATGCATCTCCACACATAATAACTGTTGGTTTCAGTCTGGGGAGTTAGGTGGCCAGGATGTAAGGGGTGATGTGATTGCAGAAATTGTCTAACAGCCATGACTGCATTCTGCTAGTGTTCCCTAAGAGGATGGTTGGGTTCAAATGCATCTCCACACATAATAATCAAGGTGGTTTCAGTCTGGGGAGTTAGGGTGGGGCTTAGGATGTGTAAGGGGTGATGTGATTGCAAATTGTTCAACAGCCATGACTGCATTCTGCTAGTGTTCCTCAAGAGGGATGGTTGGTTCAAATGCATCTCCACACATAATAATCAAGTTGGTTTCCCAGTCTTAGGAGTTAGTGGCCAGATGGAAAGGCATGGACAGCAGAAATTGTTCAACAGCCATGACTGCATTCTGCTAGTGTTCCTTAAGAGGATGGTTGGTTCAAATGCATCTCCACACATAATAATCAAGGTGGTTTCAGTCTGGGAGCAGGTGGCCAGATGTAAGGGGTGATGTGATTGCAGAAATTGTTCAACAGCCATGACTGCATTCTGCTAGTGTTCCTTAAGAGGATGGGTTGGTTCAAATGCATCTCCACACATAATAATCAAGTTGGTTTCAGTCTGGGGAGTTAGGTGGCCAGATGTAAGGGGGATGGTGATTGCAGAAATTGTTCAACAGCCATGACTGCATTCTGCTAGTGTTCCCAAGAGGATGGTTGGTTCAAATGCAGCCCCACACATAATAATCAAGGTGGTTTCAGTCTGGGGAGTTAGGTGGCCAGATGGGTGTGGGGTGATGTGATTGCAGAAATTGTTCAACAGCCATGACTGCATTCTGCTAGTGTTCCTTAAGAGGATATTGGTTCAAAATGCATCTCCACACATAATAATCAAGGTGGTTTCAGTCTGGGGAGTTAGGTGGCCAGATGTGTGGGTGATGATTGCAGAAATTGTTCAACAGCCATGACTGCATTCTGCTAGTGTTCCTTAAGAGGATGGTTGGTTCAAATGCATCTCCACACATAATAATCAAGGTGGTTTCAGTCTGGGAGTTAGGTGGCCAGATGTAAGGGGCAGATGTGATTGCAGAAATTGTTCAACAGCCATGACTGCATTCTGCTAGTGTTCCTTAAGAGGATGGTTGGTTCAAATGCATCTCCACACATAATAATCAAGTTGGTTTCAGTCTGGGGAGTTAGGGGGCTTTGTGATGTAAGGGGTGATGTGATTGCAGAAATTGTTCAACAGCTATGACTGCATTCTGCTAGTGTTCCTTAAGAGGATGGTTGGTTCAAATGCATCTCCACACATAATAATCAAGGTGGTTTCAGTCTGGGGAGTTAGGTGGCCAGGATGGGCAAGGGATGTGATTGCAGAAATTGTTCAACAGCCATGACTGCATTCTGCTAGTGTTCCTTAAGAGGATGGTTGGTTCAAATGCATCTCCACACATAATAATCATGTGGTTTCAGTCTGGGGAGTTAGGTGGCCAGAGCAAGGGGTGATGTGATTGCAGAAATTGTTCAACAGCCATGACTGCATTCTGCTAGTGTTCCTTAAGAGGATGGTTGGTTCAAATGCAGCCCCACACATAATAATCAAGGTGGTTTCAGTCTGGGGAGTTAGGTGGCCAGATGTAAGGGGTGATGTGATTGCAGAAATTGTTCAACAGCCATGACTGCATTCTGCTAGTGTTCCTTTAAGAGGATGGTTGTCCAAATGCAGCCCCACACATAATAATCAAGGTGGTTTCAGTCTGGGGAGTTAGGTGGCCAGATGTGTGGGTGATGTGATTGCAGAAATTGTTCAACAGCCATGACTGGGTTCTGCTTGTATTCCTTAAGAG
Organism: Ascarosepion bandense; assembly: GCA_037127315.1. Taxonomy (NCBI): domain Eukaryota; kingdom Metazoa; phylum Mollusca; class Cephalopoda; order Sepiida; family Sepiidae; genus Ascarosepion; species Ascarosepion bandense. The sequence continues at coordinate 306,741 of JBBBDQ010002539.1, forward strand.
GATGGTTGGTTCAAATGCAGCCCCACACATAATCAAGGTGGTTTCAGTCTGGGGAGTTAGGTGGCCAGATGTAAGGGGTGATGTGATTGCAGAAATTGTTCAACAGCCATGACTGCATTCTGCTAGTGTTCCTTAAGAGGATGGTTGGTTCAAATGCAGCCCCACACATAATAATCAAGTTGGTTTCAGTCTGGGGAGTTAGGTGGCCAGATGTAAGGGGTGATGTGATTGCAGAAATTGTTCAACAGCCATGACTGCATTCTGCTAGTGTTCCTTAAGAGGATGGTTGGTTCAAATGCAGCCCCACACATAATAATCAAGGTGGTTTCAGTCTGGGGAATTAGGTGGCCAGATGTAAGGGGTGATGTGATTGCAGAAATTGTTCAACAGCCATGACTGCATTCTGCTAGTGTTCCTTAAGAGGATGGTTGGTTCAAATGCATCTCCACACATAATAATCAAGGTGGTTTCAGTCTGGGGAATTAGGTGGCCAGATGTAAGGGGTGATGTGATTGCAGAAATTGTTCAACAGCCATGACTGGGTTCTGCTTGTATTCCTTAAGAGGATGGTTGGTTCAAATGCAGCCCCACACATAATAATCAAGTTGGTTTCAGTCTGGGGAGTTAGGTGGCCAGATGTAAGGGGTGATGTGATTGCAGAAATTGTTCAACAGCCATGACTGCATTCTGCTAGTGTTCCTTAAGAGGATGGTTGGTTCAAATGCAGCCCCACACATAATCAAGGTGGTTTCAGTCTGGGGAGTTAGGTGGCCAGATGTAAGGGGTGATGTGGTTGCAAAAAGTGTTCAACAGCGATGACTGGTTTCTACTTGTTTTCCTTACGAGGATGGTTGGTTCAAATGCAGCCCCCACTTAATAATCAATGTGGTTTCAGTCTGGGGAGTTAGGTGATGTAAGGGATGATGTGGTTGCAGAAATTGTTCAACAGCCATGACTGGGTTCTGCTTGTGTTCCTTAAGAGGATGGTTGGTTCAAATGCAGCCCCACACATGATAATCAAGGTGGTTTCAGTCTGGGGAGTTAGGTGATGTAAGGGGTGATGTGGTTGCAGAAATAGTTCAACAGCCATGACTGGGTTCTGCTTGTGTTCCTTAAGAGGATGGATGATGAAAGAACTTTTGTCTAGCAACAACAGGATTACATAATTCTGTTGCAAAATAAAAGGTCTTTCAGCAGCCAACCTCTTGAGCCAGGGAAGCACTGCCTCCTCAAGGCACTTTATGTAAGTCTCCATTGTTGAGTCTGAGGCTCTGTGAAAGATGAACGGTGGCATAATAGCACTGTCACTAGTGATCACTCCAAACACCTTTGTAATTATTATATTCATCCAACACTTTCCAAATGATCTACAATGTCCTCACAAACATCTAAACACTTGGAAAGAAATGTTCATATTGGAGTTTTCGGCATGAATGCCAAGCAATACAGTATTCCATTACCAAATTTCTAACAGAGCAAATTACATCATAGTACTTCCCCCCCCCCTCACAGACAGTGTCCAACTGACCCCACTATAGTGTGTAGTCAACAATATCAAAAACAATACACATGCAAGAATTTAAAAATATGAAAGGGTGACAATTTACCCATCTCGCCCTGTACAAATTAGGGCCTGCATATTAAAAAGGTAACAGCTTATAGAAATAAGGACAATAGTAGAAAGGTGGTTACACTATTGTAATGGTTAGCAAATTCATCTCATAAGCCAATTTGCAAGTGCTGTGAATGATCCTCACTGGGTACACCAATACTATTCTTTAGTGTGAGAACAAGCTAAGACATTAAAAACTTGCCACATACTACACCAAAATTATTGTAGCGAGCCTTAATTTTGACTTATTTTTAATGACCTTGTGCCAAAGTTATGTTACCTTAATAGTAGCATTATATCCAACAAACAAGACAAAGAACAGATGATGATTAAGGAGATCATCTCAGTAATTCAAATTATGTTAATACTCTTTTTAAAAGACAAGCTTTTGCATTTTAAATAATGCTTTATCAAACTAATTGTACCAATGCTGAAAATTGATCTCTAACTATAAACCATAAAATTGTCTTATTTAAGAAAAGAAATTACTTACACATCAGATGTATCAGTGTACTGTTCCATTGTAATTTTTTGTTTTGATATCACTTCTTTTAGTTCCCTAGTCTGCTGTTTATATTTATTCTGAAGATCATAAAACTCCTGAAAGTGGGGAAAAAAAATTACACATAAAATTATAAAAATAAAATAAGAACTTAAAATAGATTCTTCCTTATTTTCTCTTTTCGTGTTTAATAAAATTAAAATTTACAAATTCTGCATAAGACAAACAAAACAAATAATGACTGAAAATTATTTGGTAACAAAATAAAATCTAGAGATTAGTTGTATAATCTTGCAAGTGAAAACAATGTTGTATCTACCAATTAATAATTGAAATTATTGATTTGCTCAGATAATTCAGTTTGTGAGAAAATTAAAAACTGCTTAATATTTTTGTTTATTTTCTACTTGGATTGAATACAGACTTAAAAAATCTCATACCTAACTATAAAACTTGGTTGTTATATTCCAGTGAGATGAACATACCAGTTCAAATAAAAAGGCATATAACAAGGCAAGTTTTAATTTTAAATAACTTCTGTGCACAGTTATTAAAATAATTGGATTGGTTAGAATGAATTTTTACCTTTTGTAATGTATTTTTTTCTGCATCAATTAGCCTAAGTCTGCGCTCAATCTCACCCTTTCCATCCTGTGACTTCCTCAAATCGTTCTCAAGATTAGTTACCTCAGACTGCTTTACTGCAAAGAAATAATTTATTATTGATAAATAAATTAGTTTTTTATATGTTTAATATTTAGAAAAACTGAAAATATAGATTACATAAAATAAAACAAATTATATGATTAAATTACTGTTATATTGCAGGAACAATATAAACAACAAGGTAAATTCCAAGTGGAAAGATTTACATAACCCATAAAGGGTAAACAAATAACAGAGTTTATTGTATGGAAAGGTACAATTAACAGAGAGTTCAATAAAATGGTAAGTCAAGACGGAATGGGAGTGGAAGTTGAATTGTCTTGTACTACCTTACTTCTTAATCTCTTTGGCAAGTCAACTGTCAGGGGTGATAGGATGTTCCATTATAACAATTACATAAGAAAAAAAAGTACTTAATTTTAAACACAAATGAAATAAAAGAAAAATGTAATCTTACATGAAACTACTTTCTGTAAAGCAGCCATTTCTTCTTTTAATTGTTTGACTTCTGATTTGGAAGGACCAGCAGCAGCTGCAGCAGCATCACCAGGCGATATTTCCACAATAGAAACTCCTGCTGCAGCTTCTAAAGTTTCTATATTGACAGAAAATATGAGAATCAATCAAAGTAAGTTATTTTATTTCAAAGTAGATGAATTCTTTGAACTGACAAATAGTTCTCCGACTTAATCACAAAAAGTGCATAATAAATATACAAATTTAGTAAAATAAGACTAATTAACATATCAGTTACCTTTGGCCAATCATCTTTTCATTTAATAAAATATTACAAATTGCATTCTTCTGTTTGATACCCTCACTAATGATGCAAAAAAAAACAAAAAAAAAAACAAAAAAAACTAAAAAAAAGTAAAAATGTATTTATAGTCAAAGAGAGGAGTAATTTTAAAAAGTTCAATTTAAATATTTAATATATTTTTGTGCAATTAATTTAGGCAGATTTTCAGATAACTTTTGTTGGTTTGAATATAAAATAGCTATGACAAATAAAGTTCATTACATTTATTAAACAATTTACAACAAAAAATGGTTACTGTAAAAAAATAGATCTAAGAAATACATGAAGACAATTTTTTGGATAAGTTTTGAATGCAGTGTGTATGTGTATACCTAGTATTTACTATATTTTTAGGTTAAAGAGTGTCCAATACCAGAGGGCTTTTATCAATATATAAATGTGGACACAAGAATCAACACTGCATACTGACTGTCAGTTCCACACTTCAGAAAGTTCATATTGAAGTGTAAAACTGACAGTTTTCTCCTATAAATCATTTTTCCCCCTATAAATATGCTAATGTTACTGAGATCAGCAATTTTCCTATATGAAAATATTCAACACTATCAGGCCCAACAGTTAACAGGTTGAAATTTAAAAAATCTTTCTCTTAAAACAATTCTTCAAAGAAAGTTAGTTACTAAAGTCCATTGTTATCATTCTAGTACTGATGGGAGCTTCCTTCCAGGTTTTGTTTGAAGTCACCATCTTGATTATGTCATTATTTCATCTTCATGTTATATGCACTATCTGCTGTTGAAAGTATTCCAGAGATGTGGTTTCTGTTATCTGGCAAAGTCCACAGTGATTTTCTCGTGCTGTTCCATGAGATCCAATAAATAATGGTCCTAAAGGGTTCATTTGCTTGTAGCCATTGTTAAATCACTGATCTAAAATGCTTGTATACAGCTGACAGTTTAGACATTTCTGAAGGAATTGAATGCTATGTATGATATCCATGAGAGCTTAGATATGATGAGACCATGTCAAAATATGAGTTCTTAAGCTAATGTTTTGGTTTTGTAGCAATTTGTAGTATCAGGTACTACTACTATTAGCACATCCTATTCTATGTTAAATTTCCTTATCTCCTCTACTAAATTTGTTATAGTTAATCCATATATCAAAGTATTTTAAATGTTTAGTATTTACTCATTCCACTTCTTAAAATTTTATGATAAATTCATGGTATGTGTTATTGCTGCTTTCATTCCAAGTCGAAATCATAGTTTCTGTTTTGGAAAGGTTTATCTTGAATCCTTTTGCTTGGAAAACTTGATAGATGATCATTCTTATTTCAACTATGTACACGTATATCATCAGCACAGCCCTCTCTTATCCTCAGCACACTGACCTTAGGAGAGAAAACAGAAATACTGTTTTCTATTTGTTATGTATACAATTTTCATGAGTTTTTTTCAAAGCCAAATTGAGCTGCTAGAAGTTGACTTTCATAGAATGGATCCAATTGTTATTTTCCTGTATATGCAAGTCCTAAGGATTATCTTTTTTTCCATTGTGCTTGATATACTCCATATGCTTTTTTGTATTCATTCATTTATTATTATTAAATTTATTTAATTGTGGTTATGCATGCATTTATACATTGCTAATTTGTTTAACAATACTTGACCTTGATACTAATAATGTCTTACTGACAAGCATATATAATCTAGCTACCATCCAAAATGTTCATGATGACTGCATCTAAGCATGAAAGACTTACCACTAGGTTTTGACCATAGTGCCCACTCTTATATTTACACCTACTCTCACTTACATTGAGCACTTGTGCTTCTGATTCCAGGCTTTCTTTATGAAAAAGAAACTTACTGTGACAGACATACAGTATGCTACTTTCAAAGGTTCAGCTTCAATATCAAATGATGCTTTATTTTTTTTTTTTATAGTTATAACTTTCTTGATTTCCTCATCATTAAGTTCATTGATGTTTAAGTTTGGAAACAGACTTTGTAATATTCAGTGATATATATTGATATATATTCTACTTCCTCTGACATCTTTAGATTAGTGTGGTCAGGGTTAAAACATAACTGAAGGGTTTTTGAGACCAAGATATTCATTTTAGTTTTCATTTTTTGATATGATTTTTTTCCTTTTATCAACACAGTCTATGCTGTTTATCTTCATTAGTTTAGTTTTAAATTTCCAGAAAATGTTTTTTCAGAGCATTGTTTTTATTTGTTAACTGTTTAGTATTCTGTCTGCCATTTTTTTAATTTTATTTCTGCTATTAATCTTTTCAACTTCAGGACTGTAACAATGACAGAAAAATCTTCCCATCTAGATATTTTAGGAATGGTCTCACACACTTTGGCTACAGAAGATATATTATGTGCTATATAAATATAAATTTTAATCTCTCTCAGATGCTTGTTTAATTAAAAATGATAGAAAGTATTTCTGTTAAGATATTTAGTGTATTTTATTTGTATGCAAACAAGAGATTTCTTTTTAGGACTTAGTGAATTTATAAATTGTTTCAAAGTTAATTCTAAACACTTTTGGCTAATCTATTAATCATTTTCAAAGGTTTGGTTGCGCTATAGTAAATAGTTTACAATTGAAAGGTAGACATTCTTAATTTCCAATATGGCTAATATATTGTGGTTATAATTGATATATTCTTATGCTTACAATAATAACAGATATAAACCAAGTTAATACAAATAGTGTTCTCTCAAACCAGATATCTCCAAAACATTGCATGTTGAAAACAACATTTTCAATGTTTTAAGGCATGATACAACATGAGTGACAACACTGGTTCAACGTTTACTGCAGGAGAATGACTAATGAAGATTTTGAACAAGAAATAACTTAGATTAAACAGTGAAAAATCTAAAAGAAAATAAGAAAAATAATAAAACAAAACAAAAATAATAATTAGAATCTATAAACTTGAAATACCCCAAGTAGATTTCCTTTAGTAATACTAAAACTTCCAACTTAACCAGTTACCTCCAGGACAATACAGGAATCCCTAGAATAATGTAGTTAATGTATACATTGATAACTATAAAAAATCAATTTTTGATTACTATGGTTAAACTGAAAAATGTTTTATTGCACTATCTGTGTATTATGTATGCACTAATTGAATTTTAGTACATAAAACTTTAGCATGCTAATCAAAAATGTATTTATAAAATGTGCATTAATCAAGGGATGCCTGTACAACAAAGATATATGATTTTTCTGAAATTTCTTAACATCCAAGTAAGATTTGTTGCTATGATAATGCAAAAAACTATCAATTCTCAAATGTTTATATTGTTCTCAAAAGTTAAACCAGCATTTTGGTTTGATTACATTCCAAAGTCATGAATATCTTTTCGAAAAACAAACAAACAAATCAATGTAAGAGATATACAAATTTCCTTATACGAATTAGACAGATAAGAGTGAGCCACACAGAAAATGACAAGAAAATACCAGAGGTTTGTTTATAAATAGTTTATCCACCTCACTGTTATTGCCATTAACGAACACACAGACAAGCCCAGATAGACAAGAATACAGTGCCAGGACCAATGTCTCAATTTAGCATGAATTACTGTTAGAATAATTTTACTACCAAAGAATTGTCAATCAGACAAAGATTAATAATTCTTTATTCTTTATGCACTTTTAATTTCAATTTTTCCCCACTGAATTGTTTATTATCAATTGTTTGTTTGTGTGAAATTGGTTTTAAGCATGGAGAAAGAAGTTACCAGTATTGCAGAGTTTTAACAGGAATTACAACCACCAACAAGTGAAATTCCCATAGAAATCTGGTTACCTCCCAAGCTTGCTAATATTGACATGTAACAGCCATGAAAATTAAAAACACTGTCAAGTAATGATGTCAAGAAAACTAAGTTTTTGATAGAGCTGAAACATGTAACAGAACAATGGAATAAGAGTTGGGTCATACCAAAACATTAAAGCTACACCAATAAAGATTTGTTATAAAAACTTAGTCTTAGCAATAGCAAAAGTCCATTCCTAGATATTTTCGTAAAATCTAATAACAGTACATTTACTACTTAAAAAAAAAACCCTACAAACTCCTGCCACCTCAATTATAATAGTGAATGTCTACTTAGATATAAATTAGTAGTAATAAAAATAAAAAATTTCATTCGTACACACTATTTCTACAGAACTTTGTAAGGGATTACAATCATTAATTAATAACCATTTCTTCAAATGCATTATAGTAAGCTAAAAATGGTTCCCTTTAAATCTAAGTAATAACATAGTTCACAGATAATAGTAATAAGATATTTTATAAAAAATTCACAAACAACCAACCTTATCAGCAACCACAAATATAAGACCAAGATTATTCATGAATTCAGATGTCCCATAGAAAAAGGTGTTCCTAATAAATTTTTAAATAATGATATCAGGTACCACCACTCACTTATCAAGACAACTAGCTCTACATCTCTTAGACCAGAGCTCTAAATGGGTTAATTTCAAACAGCATAGAAATGTATGAACTTTGATATGCAACATACTTTTAGAGAATAAAAATGTGATATGCACCTACAATTGCAAAATAAAACAAAAATGTCAAAATTTAAAATTCTTATGAAAAGAAAAATTTCAAGCCATAACAACTCTGAACAAAACAACAATGTACTGGCCATATTTTGGAATTAAGAATATATCTACCTTTCAGAAACTTATAGATTATTTACAATAGCACAACTTGAAACTTTTAAAAATGGTGAGTAGATTAGCTGAAAGTGGTTGAAACAAAATCATTCAGACAATTTCTACACTCAGGGTTCATTAAAATCTTATATGTATTTTAATGTAGAGATGTTTGTAACTTAATTAAGACAACTTTGAAGTTTTATCAAGGGACTATTATGATGCTATCACTCTTTCAATCTGCTGTTGCATCTCAGTTTTATTTTTATTTATATGAACGTTGGCATAATTTAATATTTTTGTATGCATGTGGTTCTACATATGAGAGATTGCTTTTGTTATGTTGCCTTCTTTTTAGTGTTTTAATAATTGCAGGGTGGGGTGATTGTCTTTTTATTGTTAACTTCTTTTCAGTGTGCAAGAATAGGTATTCACTTAATTAGTTTATAATGAGTTGGTTTCTTATTTTGGTTTATATATATATATATATATATATATATATATATAGATAATGTATGCATCGCTCATTCACTAATGAATTAGAGCACTCTGGCTATTGGGCATGTATAGTGATAATATACATACATGCTAAAAAGTCTGCCTTTTTCTATCGTGCACCCATGGCCCAGAGGTAGAATCACCAACTGACACCACTTTAGTCGGGTTTCAATCCTGGGTTAGAAGCAATCGGAGTCTAACCATACTGATGAGCTGTGATACATCGAAACAGATCTGTCTGCGGATGACTATATATATATATATATATATATATACATAGATAGGAGCTTTATTTCTCTCTCTCTCTATCACTGGTGTTACAATGACAAACTACTTTAAAATGTAAATATAATGTCATTAGTGAATGCATACAAAATTAATAATTTATTATAGAAGTGGTTTGCATCTGGCTCTTTAACAAAATCTAAACAGAATTTTTCATATCCATAAGTCACTAGTGTAATGATGAAAAGTTAAAATGGCATTTGATCTGGAACTTTATATTTACTATTAGCTAAATTTACCTTTTTACAAAGGAGCTTGAGAGAAAAAGAAAAAAAAAAAACATGTATACTCACCTTTCAATTTTTCAGCCAGCACTTTTTTTTCTTGTTCCAGTTCATTAATAGTTTTTTGAAGAACTTGAACTTTATTATTAGTTTGTGCTGAATCTGTTGAATCAAGATCTGGTAGTAAGGCATTCAGATCAGACAACAAACTGAAAGAGAGAGAGAGAGATTAAATTATCGATTTTTGATTACTGAAATATCCAAATATATCATATAAAAAAAAACCTCATCTAAGATTATAACTTGAAAAAAAAAAAAGTGATGAGAAAAAGGTTTTGGTCTGGCTTTAGGAAGGGGATCAGCTGAAAACTTCAGCACTCCCTCAAATTAAAATTCTATTGATTCAGACAATGGAAACCAAGCCTATGAGATTTTATAAGAAGCCAGAATTAAAAACATGGCAGCCCCTTTAGATTTTATCAAGAATCTCTAAATACATAGCAGAAGCACTAAAATCAGATTCGGCAGCAATATTCCTTTTATATACAGGGATATATACTGGTGTCTAAACGATACAGCAGCGGACTTAATAATTGATGTGTTACTTTCTAGCTTAAGATTTAAATTATTGACCTTTGTTAAAATGTATAGTTTAGCCTAATGGCAATGCAAAATGACGTTTTTTTTATAAGAGTTTAATTTACGGAGTAGATTAGAGAGGATGTACCAGAATAGCTAGTACTCTATTATAATTTAAAAATAGCTGAAGTTAATTACAGCATTATGTAATAACTAATGATATACAGACTAATAAAAAATTGTAAAATACTAACTGGTTCTCAGTAAATGTAAAGCCAATAAAAGGTAAGTGGTGCCCTCTGAAGGCACCATGTCCTGGAGGAGCCTGAGAGTCCTGGGGAAAAAAAAAAAAAAATGAATTAGAATGACAAATTTTCAGGTGAGAAAAAAAGGGACTATTATGGATAAGATCAGGTATTTCCAGCTAGCTTTATCCTAATAGTTAATGATAATATTTTAAATTATTTTGAAGGCTATCAAGTAGAAATAATTATGAGACAAAATGCAGTTATTTTACATCTATTTTATAGTTGTTAACTTTTAAATTATTTATAACATTTTTTGCACTTGTTCATTCATTTATTATTAAATTTGTTTAATTGTGGTTATGCATACATTTATACATTGCTAATTTGTTTAACAATACCTGACCTTCATACCAACAATGACTTACTGGCAAGCATATATAATCTAGCTACCATCCAAAATGTACATGAAGACTGCATCTGGGCATGAAACAGACTGTCACCACTAGGTTTTGACCATAGCACCCAATCTTATATTTACACATGCTGTCACTTACATTGAGTATTTTTACCCATAGATATAGCATACCTTAAAATTGTTGAGAGAAAGAGAGAGAGAGAGAAAGAGAGAGAAAGAGAGAGAGAGTGATATAAAATTAATTACTTCATTTTTAGTCATAATAAAATTAGACCAGTACACAGTTGATTTGCAATAACTGATTTTTACCTATTTTTTAAGAATGCTCAAGTAACTGGGATTTTTTTTGAACACACCATTTTCAAAATTAGAAGAAATTATAACGTTTTCATTCATGGTTGTATGACCCTAATTGGTATTTATGGTATGGTTACACTTAGTCATGAAATGAAGAGATTATGACTAAGTGTAACAATACCATAAAATAGCTATTTGGGTCATACAATCAAGGATGAAAACATAACTTCTAATTTTAAAAACTGTGCACTCAAAAAAAAAATAAATAAATAAAAAAAAATAAAAAATACCTGTTATGAGTGTTCTTTAAAAAAAAACAACAAAGGGCAAAAATTAGTTATTGCAAACTGCCTGAAGACAACACATGGTCAAAACCTAGGTCGCGTAATAACTCATTTACAATTGAAATATATATATATATATATATATATATATATATATATATATACACACACACTAAATAGTTTTAGAGGAACAATAGCATCAACTAGCTATACAAAACTAAACAATTATGTAAGTCAAGAAAAATGCACAATGTAATTAAATCACAGAAAATATAAAATATTAATAAAATATAAGAAACTAAAAATAATTCAAATCAGTTCAAGTTTCGGAATAAGCATATGGTTTCCCAAAATATATTGACTATATTGTAGAGTGCCATAAATTTACACATTTGTTTTAGTTATAATGAAGTATTTTCATTCAATCAGGTCTAAAAACATGACAATGCTTTGATGCATGCTTACCCCCCTCCCCCCACCAAATATTTCAATATATTAGTCTATATTTCTGAGAATAAATTATTTACATTATTCAAACTAAACCCTTTATTTCGTTTACCAGGGTAAATTGTTCTAGTCACATGAGTCATACCTCCAGTATCAGTTATTTCCCTTTAACTCAACTTTTTGTTCACTTCTGTTGTAGCCAGGCATTGAACTCACTACTTTTTGGAACAAGTCACTGGATCCAACCAATGCTTTTATTCACTAGGCCAAGTGTTTATCTTTTTCTCAGTTTTCTTCCTTTTTTTTTTCTTTTTTTTTGTTGTTTAACCAGAGCTCATATTATAATCTTGGTGTTTGTAATTGTTTTTTTCTCTAGCACTCCATTTTATGCTTGGCTGACTTAGATTTTTGTGGCCTTAGCATATGTGCTGATGTACATTTTTGTATCCTCCAGTGGTGTTCTCTATTATTTCAACTTCATTTAACATGGGGTGGTGATCTTCCTTTTCCTTTCATATATGATCCACTACATCTGATTTTTCTATTTCCCCTCAGCTAAGTATAAATGAATACAATATAGGAACTAGTAATACAGAGTGCTAAAGAAAAACAATTACAAACAAGACTGTAATATGAGCCCTGATTTAAAAAGAAAAAAAAAGTTAGGTGTGAATTTAATACCTGGCTACAGAGGTAAATAAAACCTTGGAGAATTTAGAAATAACCAATACCAAGACACCCAAAAGGAGTGTGGCACATGGAACTACATCTCACCTGACAAAGGCCTAAGTATTAAATAATTACAATATCTTATCTCAAAAATATAGAGATACTGAATTATTTACACACACCTCTTTCAGGAGATGGCCAATTACAATACTTCAATTTCTTCTTCCTCTTAATTCCATGATTAGGAAAGATATTGAAGTGGTTTACTGCTATTCTATCATTTTTATTTAGTCTTGTCCTTCTAGACTTTCTCTAGGGCATAAGTGAAAATAAATTAAGACTAGAATTAGAATGCTGCTTGCCAGTCTTTTTTTCTGTGCTGTAAACAGCCTAATGCACATTCATGTATCACACACACACACACACACACTAGCTCAACAAAAATGCCTATACAAAAATTGTATTTTTTTTAAAAATTTCAATGACAATGAAGACAGTTTTTTCATAGACATATTTACAGTGTGACGGAAATCGGTCTCATCAACATCAAAATTTGAGGTATCTGTTGGACTACTGACTTCAGGAATATACTGAGCTTTAACTGAAATAAAAGATGAAAAATACAGAAAATCATTTATTTTATGAATATAGTGTGTAGAATTTTGTAAGCATTTGTTTGAATAGTTTGCAAGATAAGGTATTGAATTAATATAGAATGTTAGAAAAATATCGAAACTCAAGTATAAAGTCACAAGACAATTTGATAAAACAGTGTTCCCAATATAAAGCAGTATTTTAGATTATTGTTTAGTAGAGTTTGTCAGTGGGTGTTTCACTAAGATTAGAAAGACTATTTAACAATTAGATACAAAAAAAAAAGATCAGTCTCATTTGCATTTAATTAGTAATTTGACTTCAATTTTATTTTATGCTAAATTTGTTATTAAAAGTATATAATAAATTATGTTTGATAATAAAGAAATGAATATTACAGAATTTTGGATTTTAACTCAGTTCAATTAAAATACATGTTCAAACTGTCAGATTAAAAAAAATTATATAATTGATTAAAAATAAAAACTGAAGTGCTTTGCAGATTTTCAAGCTAATTATATAGAATTAGTCATTCTTTATCAGTATTGGACTAAAAAGAATATTTTCAGCAAAATAGCAATCTAAAGGGTGCAATGGATAAATTGCCGTCTAAATTACACAAAAATGAAAATAATACTAACAACTCATTTTAACTGATATATTTATCAAAATTACAAATTTCTTTTTTTAATACTAAAGATTGCCTTCAGTTCAGTGATATTACAAGGACTTTTGTTGGTCTGTCACTCAACTGCACCCCACACATAAAGGTTTGTCAGCCTGGGGAGTCAGGGGTCAGATATAAGTGGGTGATGCAGTTGCAGAGATTGTTTTACAGCCAGGACTGGGTTTTCTTGTTTGTGTGACATGGTGTGGAGTTCTGTTGCCATATATGTCTTACAACAGCAACCCTCTTTACCTAGGATAGCACTACCTCCTCAGGTACTTAATGAAGGTCTCTGTGTTGAGTCTGAAGCCCTGTGGAAAGATGAATGGAGGCATAATGTCACTATTACTAGTGATCACTCCAAACACCATGATGATGTTGACTGGATATTTGGTTTTCATCACTCTTGGTAGATTGTTTAGAGACACAGCAAGCCAACAGTTGTTCTACGAGTTCACCATCTTATTCCTGGCAAAAATTTTTCTTGTTTAAGAAAAAAATGTTTGGTTGGAGGGGATGCTTGAGCTTATTCAAAAGCTTCGTGGCATGGTCAGTCTTCTTGCCCTTCATGGCTTGGGTTAAAAATTGCCCTATTCTCATCTTGCATGACAAATACCAAACATCTTCATGCACTACCTACCTGATAAAGAACTCAGACACTTCTGTGTCCCTGGTTATGAACCTGACTGACTTGAAGGGATTGTTATCAATCTTGTCTTGGATCTTAAGAACAAATTTGGAAGTTCATTTTTTATCAGAAGGATCAGTGAAAGTTTTCTGAGGTGCTGTAGCTTCATAATCACCATTAGAATCTTCCTGAATTCTCTGTACACTGTCTTCAGATTGACACCCAAATACTCTAAAATGTTCATAGTGGAGCTTTCAATGTGAATGCCACACAGCATACAATTTAAAAATTTTCTCACAGATTATGCCTAACTGACCCTCCTATATTGTGCAGATGACAAAAAAAAAAAAAAAAAATGCACATGCTCGAAGATAAAAATATAAAATGGCAACAACTTATCCATAGCAACCAGTATTAGTAAAGATTAACATTAGTTATAATTAAGTTTAAAAAAAAATAATCTAGCTTAATTATAAAAACACTTAACATCTAGAATGCAAATTACAAATATATGGAATAATGAAAATACTTTACTCAGAAAACTTCAGAAAATGTTAATAAAAATTTTATAGTCACAGTAAAAATATATTTGACAAAAAGTTTTCAAATTAACATCGCACATAAATCTTTCTTGAGAGAAATAATACAAATTAATTTTAATTTTATCACAGATTAAAAAAAAAATTATGTAGTTTAGATAATAAATTATATAAAATTGCATTTAATTTATTCTTTCAAATGTAATGCTGATATATTGTTAAAATAAATAAAAATAAATACTGACCATCCCTAATATTGTCCCATTCAATGCCTTTAAACCAGGGGTGACATTTGAAATCTTCTAATCCTCGCTTACCAAACCGCTCATCTGCACTACAGATGAGTCTTCTCATGAGATCTTTTGCTTCAGGTGTTACTTCATTATCATCAGGGAATTCAAATCGGTTCTGTAATATATCAATTTTCTGTGTAAATATTTGAGAAGAGATTCTGCAGAAGTTTTACCCTTTCATTTAGAATACATATCAATGACAAGGAAAAACAAGACTGAGAAAAAAAGACGGTGAGATATCATATGATAAAAGACAATAACAACAAGCTGAGACTATATAAAAACTTCTTGATTACAGGAGAATAACATCATAGCCAAGTATAAATTACTAAACTAAGAAATGGATTTTAGTTAGTAAAGAAAAGAATGTATATCAATCAACTGATGATAAATAAATAATTTTTTATATCATTTAGCAAAATAAATTTATTTTTATCTACATTGTTTGGGCCATTGTCCTCATTGTTATTGTCATATTCACGTTTTGGCTGTGTATGCTTCAACCTTCTTTAGGACCAGAACTTTGAAACACGCCCTTTATTTTGATGACTCCGGTAGATTGTTCTCGTTGAGTCATGCCACTTAGTTAAATTAAATGGCAAGAGTTAAGTTTTTGTGCTCCAGTAACAACTTTTTTTTTTTTATTACAATCTTGGTATTGAACTCCCATGTGTTCCTAAGAACACATGGGAGTTCACATGGGAGTTTGTAATTGTTTTTCTGTCGCACTCAGGATTACTGGTTCCCATATTGTATTCATTTCTATGCTTGGCTGGCCCAGCATATGCATGGATTCCTTAAGTTTTTGTATTTTCCAGTGGGGTTTTTTATTATTTAAACTTCATCCCACAAGAGACGAAGAAGGAGATCACTGTCCCTTGTGGGATGAAATTTAAAGAAAGGTGAAGAGTTATTAACATCTAAAACAGTCAGTGCCGAACAAGGGTCTCAACTTTGAAACAACAGTCAAGTAGATGCTATACTTGGACATCATTACCTGAATCAGGGAACTAGTTCTGAACATTCCTCAGGGTTAGGCACATGAGCTAAGATGGAAAGTGAGACAGACACCACCCAAATCAAACATCACAAATGATCAGTGGGTGGGAATCAAAACCCTACAGAAGCTACCAGCTGTAGTGGACAAAACAAAATACACCAAAAAACTGGAAGATCCCATTAGAAATGGTAGCTATAGTAAAATTTAAAAAAAAAAAAAAAAGAAAGATACAATATTGAAAACAGAACTGCCTAATCAAGAACAAGGATCACTTATCACCTAAAACATACAGGCAGTTGTCTCAATGTTACAGCAAGCTACCTCACATATATATATATATATATATATATATGGCCTCCCAAAAATTCACAAAGATATTTTGCTTATGTTCTGTGTGCCATACTCTGAGTCACTTCCTTGTGAACATAACTGATCCATTCGTCATTGACTTGTAGCCTAGGCCAAGATAGAACCCACTACACTCCTCCAGTATTCCCTGTGTATTTGGAACCCTGGTGCTATTTGTAGCGAAATTCATAATCTTGTCAAATAGCTGAATACTTGATGCTTTGCCAGGGCTACCAAGGGTGTTTTTATTGTGACACAAACACTAGATGGGTTGCCTCCAGGCCCCATCCCATTATTTAACCCATAACTGGAGGGAGGTGACGGATTAAGACCTTTCCCAAGGGTACCAGTGCTTAAGTGAATGCAGGGTACTCAACTGGAATTTGAACTTGGCTCACTGATTTCTCCTTTCAAGCCAACATCCACTGCACCACAATGCATATCCGTCACTGAACACTTACAGCACCTGGTATTCCCAAGCGGACACCCTTCTAAGTACTGACCAGGCTTACGTTGCTTAACTTTGAACAAGAACCGGTGTATTCAACGTGATATGCCCATTAACAGGATAGTCACCATCATATGTCCAAAATTTTGCTCACTTTGTGGAACTAATCAAAGACACTTCCATCCAATTCAACCAGATGGTTAGGCACTATTGGTAATCAAAGACAGACTGGCCTCAGACTAAACCCTAGAACATACCAATAGATATCATGATGAAGATGCTGATTTTCTGTACATAAACAAAACACTTCAGAATGGAATCAGACATATATAATGGCAGAATGAAGGCTCAGTTAATGTATACATTAAATACTTTGAACAGATTGCATCACTAAAGCCAACTCTATGGCTGAGATACATAGATGACACATTCATACTCTGGCTACACCGGGAACAAGTCTAGCTACTACTGAACTATGTGAACTCTAAGACCATCGATACAGTTCACAAGGGAGAAAGAAAAGAATAACAAACTAGCATTCCTGGATGTACCAATATCTCTAACAGAGTATGGGTTCAAAACATTATTATATTGCAAGCCAACATTCATTGGGCAATATTTCAACTACGACTAGTACCACCCATACCAATGTAGAGAAAAGGATCATCTGCTGCTAAGAACATTGAGCAAAAGTCATAAGTGATAACTCAGAGATATATGAGCAAGCTACAATCTAACATCTACCTTGGGTACATGACAACAGTTCCAACAAATGGGGATGGAAGAGTGCTAGAAGATAACACTCAGAATACAGCCTAAGTCTGCCTACCTTATGTGAAAGAATACAAGATCTTCAAAAGTGATTAAACAATTTGCAGATATCTCTCCCAAATAAGACCTTCAATAGAGGAGAACATGATTACTGAGTGTATGCCATCCCATGCAGCTACAATAATAAATCATACTAAGAACACCACTGGAAAACACAAATCATAAGGAGTCAGCAAATATACTGGACCACAAAATTTTCTTAAGCCAGCCAAGAAATGAATACAATATGGGAACCAGTAACATTGAGTGCTACAGAAAAACAATTACAAACACCAAGATTATAATATGAGCTCTAGTAAAAAATCTAGTGACTTGACCAAAAAGAGTTGTGAGTTCAATACATGGCAAACAAAATCTTAGTTATCACCATGATTGTGGAACAATCGTTGGTTTAAATTTCCAGTCATCTGAAGAATGTCATATTCATGACATTTTGACTAAGAGGAAGACAACAGCCCAAACAATGTTTAATACCAATAAAATGATTTAATAACTAACATTACAAGATGTGAAAAATTTATATAAATTTTAAATAAAAACCTCCAATTTCAGTTTCCAAAACAACTAAACATAAGTAAAACAATATTTAATTTTTTTAACAAAAGCAACTAGTGTAATTGCTTTTAGATTACAAAAATAGATAAAATATTTTTATGGTAAGAGTAAATGTTAATCTAAAACAAATTTTAAAACACACACTCAAACTATTAAGAACTTTGAAGACAACATCAGTATGTGTCAAGCAAATGTTTTGTTTAATTTTATTTATCTTTGTTATTATGCAAAATAGATCATTGCAAGAGTAATCACTTGTGGTGATTCCAACTGCTCTTGTCTAAATTCTCCAGTTGAAAGAAAGATGCTTAATTTATAATGTCAGGTGGAATATATATTTGCTATATTAGCATTAATTCTTGACAACCACTTTTCTTTCTTATTTCATGGTCTAAAGAATTGTTCTAAGGTTTGTTTTTTTTATTGATATTTCTTTAGGCAATCTCATTAAATATCTTCTAATAATGATCTTGCTTCAATTTTTGCATTTAGTCTTATATATCTTCATATAAGATCTTGCAAGGTCAGTAACTATAAAAAAGAAGTTTACATAATTTCCTGTGTATGCGTAAGTACCCAGAGTTCAGTATACTACAGAAACATACTTAATATGTAAATAAAGTTCTGATTCTGAGTTGATGGCAGATGATGTTGGATTTGAAGATTCTTTCATATATCTGTATAGTTACAAGTGTAAGATTATTCCTGTTTGCAATGTTTCTCTCGACTTCAGATAGATGCCAAATAACTTGCAATTTAAATTTAATCATTTCTTGTTGCATGGACTGCATCATTATTCCAGTAATTTTCTCTCTGGTGCTTTTTTACTCAGTCACATTACATATTGAAAGAGCCACCTTTTTTTATGTTTTGCACTTTTTTTTTTGTATAGCTCATATGAAATCCTACAAAAAAGAAAAAAAAAAAGGTTTTCTACTTTTTATAGATTTGCTTCAAAATTCATATTTTGTTTTATATATCTTCATTTGAGATTTTTCAAGTTCAGTGAATAATGAGGGTAAGTCTAAGTAATTTTCTCTGGAAAGCATCAATATTTTCTTTTCATCTGTATTTGTAATTCCTTAAAGTTCTGAGTTGTACAAAAAACATACTTGTGACGTAATTAGAGTATGTTCTGATTTTCAGATGATGATGATGTATTTAAAAATGTTTTTTGTATTTCTGAATACTTAGAAGTGCAAGTATTTCTGCTTTCAATGATTTTCTCTGTTCAGATAACTGCCAAGTAATTTGCAATTTTCTCAATTAGGTGTTTTTCATCCTAAGTTATTGGTGGTTTGTAGTCAACAAGCCAATCAAGTGCAATCCACAGCAATTTGTCATTCTTGTGTTGGATGAATTCTTCCATTGTTGGTGATATTGAAGGTGGCTATAGTATTGTGTAGTGCAGATACTAGTTTTGCTATGGTTCATATGAAGCATGGTAAGAATCTATTTCTGTATTTGTTCAACATTGTCAGTGCGATAAATTATATCAGCATATTTTTGTATGATCTCAAGAGCATTTGGAAATTGATTTAACTTCATTGCTCAGTATCTGAAAGAAGTTGAATAAGGCTGCACTAAGTTTCATTGTATAATATTCAGCAATGTTACAATATGTTAGCGAGTAAAATTAGTATTCATTTTTTATTTATTTTAATAAATTAGTATCAATGTTTGAAAGGATAATTTAAATGCATCTGGAAAAATCCTTCAGACAAGAATTTGATTCAAAAACTGAACATAAAAGATCAGAAGGAAGTAATCAACATCAGCAGAGTCAACTTTGTAACAACCATTGCCCAAATCGAGGAAATAGACTTAGTAAGATGGAAAATGAGACAGACATCAGAGAAAGCCAAAATCAAACATCATAAAACTAGAGAGGCTGGATTGTAGAGTATACAGCAAAAACGGTAAGAAATGGGAGCAAAAGTAAGGAAAGATTAAAAATAGAATGACAACTGTTGCAGATCCTAAAGAAGCAGTACCTTACATTTCACAAAGACGGTATTCTGTTCAGGCCAACTGTGTGCTACACTTTCACTCACTTCCTTGTGGATATAATTGATCCATTAATAGGACAGTCACCATGTCTGAAACTTTACTCACTTTGTGAAATTATTCAAACATGCTACAATCCAATCTAATCTGAATGTACTGAATTTGTTCACCAAGTTACCAACAGCGAAGACACTATCAATACTGGCTTCAAACTCATCCTAGGAGAACATACCAGTACACCAAAAAATAACCTGGTGGAGGAACTAACAACACATATCAACAGGATGATGGCTTAGCAATGGGCTTGCCATTATTACCAGCAATGGCTAACATGAAATACTTTGAAGAGATTGCATTATAATCTACATTACTATGAATGAGATACATAGATGATACCTTCATACTCTAGCCACACCAGGAAGTTCAGTTACTACTGGACCATGTAAACTTAAGACCATCAATACAGTTCACAAAGGAGATAGAAAAGAACAACAAAATAGCCTTCCTGGAGGTACTAATATCTTGAACAGAGCATGGGTTCAAGGCATCTGTATATCATTGGGCAATACTTCAACTCAGACTACCCATGCAATGATGGATCATCCATAATAAGTGGCAAACCAGAGATATAAAGACAAGAAATGGTGCATATAAGAAGTAATCTACAATGTAACAACTACCCTGGGTATACGACAGCAGCTCCAACAAACTGGGATAGAAGAGTGCAAGAAGATAGCAACACTCAGCCTTGTTCTGCCTAACTTATATGAAGGGATTATCAGAAAAAGACACAAAAGATCCGTGGTCCATATAACATCAGGTCAACTTTCAAAAGTAGTTCAACATTTTGAAGATACCACTTCTGAGTAAGAATTCTAATAGAGGAAAATATGATTAATGAACTATTTGTATGCCATCCCATGCAATTACAGTAAGAAATAAGTTGAAATAGAGAACTTCACTGGAAAATATAAAAACTTAAGGAATCAGTGCATATACTGGGCCACCACAATCTCCTAAGGCAGCCAAACAGAATACAATATGCGAACCAGTAATACAAAGTGCTAGAGAAAGCTAAGATTATAATAGGAGCTCAGGTAAAAAAAAAAAATAGTCACTGAGACATTAGGTTTTTAAGTCCTAAAACATTCATACACTGATGTCTTCAAGGTTACATGGCCCAGATAAGTGTTAGCTGGATCCAGTTACTTGACTAAAAAAGTTGTGAGTTCAATACCTGGCTACAGCAAAGATGAACAAAAAAACTTAGAATTGAGTTAAAGAGAGATAACTGATACTGAGACACGACTCATGGAACTAGAACAACCTACCCTGGTTCAGTTCAAAATTCCAATCATCTGAGGAAGGTTGGAGCATAGAACAGCTGAAACATTGTGAATATGGCAACAAGGATAAGGACAACAGTCCGAACAATGTAAATTGTGTAAATAACCTAAGATTTTTAATTTCTCACTTGTAATATATTTTCTTTAATTCTGTTTAGAATGTTTAGCCTGGCTATTCTTGGTTCTTCTTTTGCACTTGCTTTGTTGTTTAATTCAATGTCATTTTTAATGGTAACAGTGTGTTTCATGTTGACTCTTCAATTCAAAGACTCTTTATATGTATACACACACGCACACACATATATATATACACACACACACACACATATACACGCACACATATATACGCACATATATACGCACACACGCACACATATATACGCACATATATACGCACACACGCGCACACATATACACACACACGCACATATACACACACACGCACACACATATACACATATATACACATATACACACACATATACAGACACACATACACACATATACACACACACACACACACACACACACATATATACATATACACACATATACACACACACACATATACACACACACACACACATATACACATATATATATATATATATACACGCACACCCCAAATGGCAACAGTGTTTCTGGAACATGTGTTGTGCTTTGCCTTGACTGTGTGCTGGCCAATATTATATTATTTGTAGTAAGCTCTATTGTATATCCTAATGCTTATTAGGTGTGTAGTAAGAGTTATGCTTCAAATTATTCTAGAGGCTATGGAATGGAAATAATTGTGGATCCAAATGTGGTTTGTGTAAGTGGTTTTTTTTTTTTTTTTCTGTTGTGCTTTTTTATGATTTGTGTCATGTTCTTTGTGTAACTGTAGCTGATTTTTACTGTGTTGTTATTAATCGACTCTTTTTAGAATTGTTGAATAATCTTTTTGGGCTTTATTGAAAATGATTTCATAGGAAAAATTTCAAAATCCATAGCAGCTCATGCCCAAATCACAAAAACATAAGATTTTCAGTTTCAAATTTTAAAGATATATTGAAAAAAAAAAAAAAAAAAAAAAAAGGAAATATAATTACCTGATGATTCATGATCTTTCCATAAGTTTCTACTAAGGATTCTGCATAAAATGGAGTTTCACCATACAGCATTTCATACATACACACGCCTAATGACCACCAGTCACATTCTGGCCCATAACGGCCATGCCCATCCTCCATTGCCTGCAAGAAAATTATTAAAAAATTATAAGCTTAAGGAAAATGTAAATTGTTGATAAATTAAAATTAAAAAAAAAAAAATACATAGCTAAAGTAAAATTTATTTTCATTTTAAACATTCTGAAGTATAAAAATGAGGATACTAGGATAAAAATTTAATTGCTTTTAAGCAAGAAAAAAAAAAAAAAGAAAAAAGCTGTGTTTTAATTATGAAAATTAAAAAAAAATAAACAAATAAAGAAAAAAAATTGCTAAAAGAAATATCGTCAATGTACACTTATCTTAAATACCATAGAAAACAAAAAAGTTTCAAGCTTTTAGAGTAATACGGCTGGTATTGAATATCTTATCAATTTCTCTATAGATAAGACATACTATGCAAACCAAATCCCAAAGTGGTAACATTTTGTAGCAAATTAGAGAAGAGAATTTTTGAAAAATAATAATGGAATTTAGCAAATGTTGTATATAAAAAAAAGCAGATATAATTTAGTAAATTGCAGTAATTAAGTAATGCACAATATTCTGATGTCCTTAAGAAATTTCATGGACTCTGAAGTAATTGCAGCATGAAAAGAAAGATAAGAGCTAAAAAAATTATATCTTCTTAATGTTGATTGGGTGTGTATGGAAGGGTGAGTGGATTAATGATATCAGAGAGATATCAGCTAAATTGTGACCTGAAATTTCACTGAATAATGTTCAATTTCTAGAATTTACAAAAATATACTATGCTTAACAAAGAAGGAGAGTATGTTGACATTTTTCTTTTAGTAGCAGCTGTATAATTATGTAGATATTTTGGTAATAAATTGGATGCTTTTGTTTTAATTTTCTTGCAGCTGTGGCAGAAAATATAAAGATGAAAGTAAGGCTGGAGGAACATTGAAAAGCTATAGTGAAATTATGAAATCGGGCATAGCTGATCATGTATGGAGAGAAAGTGGTGGTCATCAGTCCTTGTGGAATGAAGTGAAGATATTAAACGGAAAGAAAACACTGGAACGTTAAATGTCTGAAAGAATCAGCACGTATGCTAGGTTAGGAAAACCTCCTTAGTAGACTAAATAAGTATGATACAGGAGCTGCTAGTAAAGAAATATGACAGTAAATCTTTAACTGCAACAGCAGTAATCAAAACATGATAGGCAGTAGCAGCAGTGAAAGTTGGGTTTGAAGGCATAAGTACTCCAGCAGTTGTCCTAGAGGACAATAGCCTAGTAAAAGGCATGGTTTTGTGAATTTGGTGACATAGTAGTAGTTCTAAGTTCAATCCCTGGGTAGGACAGTGTGTACTTGCACTCAGTGAAAATGGGCAAACTAAATAAAATAAGGCATGAGTAGTGGAATGAGAATACACTGATCAATATACACCTGAGGAAGGCTAGAGGACACAATGGCTAAAACAGTGTGATAAAAACAACAAAGATGAGGACAATAGTCTGAATATAAATAGTGTAAAAAATTGGATGTTTAATTTTAGTTAAATATAATAAATGTTAATTACAACAATACCATTTAAAATTTTATCTTGTGATAAAAAATTAGTCATTCTTGATAGAAGTAATAATGGTAGCTATGTTAACAGACCTATCATAGCAATCAAAGAGATTTTGATTTAAAAGACCTCAACTTTTTGATAAGTCAATGCTTATAAAGTTATCATAAATGTTAAAAGATTATATGTAACATCAAATTAAGTAAGGTTTATATCTCTTTGAAAATTTTTAACAAGTTTAAGTTTATGAAAAATGGCTGAAATATAAGTATTTAGATGAATACTTCAACCTTAAAATATAGACCTGTCTTTTCTTGTTTATATTATCAAGGTTCACATTAACCCATGGAAATAAATGTAGAAAATTAAGCATTGAAATATGGGGATCATTAATAATGTTTAAATATTAATTTCCATTTTAAGTAAAAGATATAACATATATTACACTAATAACTGTATTTGTTCTATTAAATGTAGAGTGAGTGTATGCAATAGTCGATATAATTATTTTAAAAAATATAGAATTATTTTTCTGTAGACATTTCAGTTGTAATTAAAGAATAAGTGTAAGAAAATGTTACATATATTAAAAACATTTTTTTGAACTTTTATAAGAAGTACTTTTATACTAGAACTGTTACAAGTGAAAAAAAAGTTTTTTTTTTATATGACCAAGTTATTATAGAGCTGGAAAAAATATTTTAAACATTTTTTTTTTATAGGTGACTATTGATCATGTGATTTTGTTTCATACATGACTGAATTCCATACTGTTACAAAATAAATTAACATTTTTAATTTATGTTTCAACATTATTTATTAGTATTTATTAGTATCTAGTATTTGAGTAGATGCTCTTATTTTATTATTAAGCAGTATTTGTATTTATATCTACTGGCTTGAATAATCAAGAAATCTTGTTAGGAAAATATGCTAAAATACCCAAACAAGATTTCTCAGTTATTCAATAGATGTAAATATAATGTCTGATGATAAAAAATAAATAAAAAAAACTCACACACAAAATCAAAACAGAGCATCTAAACAAATATGAGTATCCATTAAAAGTTAAAAAAAAAAAAAAAAAAAAAAAAAATTGTGTGTGTGTCTGTGTGAGTGAGTGAATGTGAGAGAGAGAGAGATCTTTCTATACCAATCATGTGTGGATTGTGAATTTTAAATGTTTTTCTATTAAAAGAAAAATGAAGCAAAGTAAGATGCATATGTGCCATTTAATGCTATTTTTATTTCTAGGAAGGTAAAAAATCTTGTACAAAAATCAAAAAAGATATGCACTATTTATGGAGATGATGTCATCACCGAGAGTATTGTTCAGAAGTGAAAATTTTGATTTGGAGAACTGAGAATGTTCCAGCCAATCTCAGATAACAAAAATCAAGTCACTGATCTCTACAGATTACACAAAACAGGATATTAGAGATATCCTACTTATCTAATATGAGTATTTTAAATCATTTGAAAGTACTTGGATATACAAATTTCTATGATGTTTAGATGCCTCACAATTAAAAAAAATTTTTATAAGGATATTTTCCCAGTGATTCTCTGTTCAAATACAAAAAAAATAACTCATTTTTGTCAAGAACAATCAGGCAATGAACAATAGATTGTTTACATCAATATGGAGTAAAAAGATCCTGGGAAAATGGTTTGCATCCAAAGAAGGTAATACAGTGTATCTGATAGGCTCAGAAGGGTATTGTCCATTACAAGATCCTTCCACAAAATCAGATGTTAAATTCAGACAAGTAGTGTTCCCAAATGAAAAGCATCCAGAATTGGTCAATCGGAAGAGCATCTTCTCCCATTAGGACAACATCACATCAAACCTTACATCAATTTCAAGACCCAACAGAAATTAGTATAGCTTGATGGAATATCTTATTACACCTTCTGTACACACCTGACCTTATTCTAACACCTACAAAATTCTCTTAATAGGGATAAATTCAATTCTTTGGAAGTCTATAAGAAAGAAAGACCCCCACCCCCACCATTTGAAAAAAAAAAAAAAAAAATTATTCATTATGGAAAGTCCTCTGAGATTAGAGATTAATGTAAGGGGAAGATCAAGAATTAGAAGAAAACATCCCAGACTACCTAACTCATTAACAATGTTTGAATTATAGAGATCTAAAAACAAAAGCGCAAATTAACAATGTCACTTGTTGATAGATATAAAGTGATCAAAGCATGTCTATCTTTGCCAAACCCATTTGTTAACAGCTTGTAATTAACTTTGAAAGTGGAAGGTCAAAGAATCACAAAAATCTTTTCTAACTAGTAGGTGACACACAAACTAGCCTAATTAAAAGGTGTTACAAACCACAATGAGAATTATTTATGTTTAACAATAAAAAGAATTCATAGAAAATAGTTAGGATTATGAAGAAACCGATTCTTAGATCAGGAAAATAAAGAGTTTGGTCAAATTAAAAAATATGAGCAGAATAAAATGTAGTATCTTTATAAGTGTGAAATGTAATATTTTATACTAATCAATTTCAAATTTTAAAAATTATGTATATCAGAGAGCTTAAGCATATATTGCTTAAGATCTCAGATATACATTTATTTTTATTAAATTCTTTTTAAAGACATACCCGAAGAATTTCAGGAGATATGTAGTCAGGAGTACCTACTGCTACAGATGATTGAACCTAAAAAGAAATTAAGATAATGTTATAAAAATATAGATTTAATTATTGTTTGAAGCATTTCATTAAGAGATGCATAAACAAAAAAATTGCATGTTTAAATCCATTATAGAAAGCTTCATGAATTAAACACAATCATATAGTTTTACATTAACGTAATTCCATTAAGACAAACATTTTTAGGAGTGATAAAAGGTAACTGAGAATTAGTATTATTATGATTATAGTAATTAATTATTAAAATGGCATTCCATATAAAACAATGAAATAATGACAATATTAAATCATTTTGGAATAGAGACTTTACATTAAGTGCTAAAATTGTGTAAATAAATAAGACATTTTAATAACTGCATGTTACAATGTAAAAAAGTATATACAAGTTAACATACAATAAATCAAGTTTTGTAGTAAGCATATTTACAGATTCAATAATTTTTGAGGGAGTTTTTAAATTACTTACTGTGCCATCCGTCAACAATTTTAAACAAGATCCAAAATCAGCCAGAACAATGTGCCCATTTTTGTCCAATAATACATTGTCAGGTTTTATGTCCCTGTGAACGTATCTTAACATGTGTAAAGAATGGATAGCCAAGACCATTTCAGCAATGTAAAATTTTGCCATGTCTTCTGGTAGGCGTTCTTCAAATTTACTAAGTAATGTTAGTAAGTCACCACCACAGTAATAGTCCATGACAAGATACTAGAGGAAAGAAAAGGTAAAAATAGGTAGATTTGGTGCAAAGAAAATTTATCCATATCTTAAAAAATAAATCACACTCAATTTTAAAATATACTGATTTCATTAAATTTTAACTTGTGCCCTGTTAATCACAAATTTAAATGGTTTACATTTCAACCTTATAATCATCTTAAATTATGAGATTTTCATTAACTTTCTACAGTAAGGACTGGATACAAATAAAACAATATTTTTATTTTATATTTTCGTAAATTATTGCATAAAAAAAAATAAAAAAAAATAAAAAATAAAAAATTTATATTAAGTTTGTTCAGGTTTAAAAAAATTTTTTTTTAAATTTAAAAAATACATAAATTATCTAAAGTAAAATGTCAAAAGATTAAATTCTAAATTTTTGTAACATACAAATTTTGATTTGGATAAAATTTTCTCTCTCTAAAATTTAAATTCGTCAACAGTTAATAGCAACAAGTATCTATATTATAAATTATAACAGAAGTAGAATTTTTTTAAAAATCAAGTATCAGTAGTTGTACTGAAAGCTATTTCAAAATATATCATGAGTAATTTAACCTTTTATAGCAGGAAAAAGTTCCTACAGTTCCCCCATTGTTTTTTATTTATTTATTTTATCCAGATAATGTTGAAATTCTTATTGATGGCTTTGGAAAAAAATTACAATCACAAACAAATCATTTTAATGAAAAATCTTTTTCAAAATCCTTTTTTCTGATCGAAATCCGTTTACACATCCTAAAATTTATATTTGTTTTTAAATTAATCAAACTACCATCATATAATAAAACAATTTTTTTTTTCAAATAATTAAATGCAAATATAGTAATTACTTTTCCGACTATTTTTATTGCATATGTAATTAGTTTTACTATATATTTAAAACAATTATTCTACAAATTGTTTCATTCATTAATAAATTATTGATATGTTCAGCTGAAATAAAAAAAAGTGAAGCTTACACTTGTGTGTTGATAGCTTGAAATCACTAGAGAAAAGATGTATAAATATAAAAATTGGGAATATTCTATCCTTACAATAAGAGGTCGACATTTTTAATAATTTTAAGAAACAATTCTGTTACCAATTTAGACAGACAGAGAAGAGATATGAATTGAAATTCTAAGTGACCTCAAGCAAACAAATCAATTAAGCAAACTTTTTTTAGTAAACTTTTACCTTAGAATTTGAAAGAAAATCTAATTAAGAAAGGGAATGTCTGAACCTATCATGTTAATAGTAACGTAAACTGTTGCTATAATTATCTATATTGTTGTGATTAATGAGTGAATATATTTCTAGTAAGAAGGCTTTCATAAGACCAATGGAGTAATTTGTATAAAATTGTTTTAGCAGACATTGTAAAGCACAAAAAAAATTTCAAGTTCTATCTGTGAAATTAAAATTCTGAATCTTTAATTACCTTTAAGCAATAAAAATAAAATGGAAACTTATCTTAACCAACTTAGAGTGGTATTTGTATGACACATTATCTTAATATAAAACTAAGAAAGATTGGTAGAGGTAATTGGCAATTATTTATAATAATTAGCTGAGTTAAAAATTATACAAGTTTTACTTTTGAAAACAAGATCTCAAGATTTTTACTGTATAGGAGAAAAAAAAAAAAAAATCACTTATTTTGAAAGCATACATGTTGACAATCTACATTTTATAACAAATAAAATTAATACAGTATCTAATTTAAAGAATACAATTAATGCAAGGTATTTACAATAATGAAGATGTAGCTAATTTGCTTCCCTATATTCAAGATATAATAACATGGCATAAGATAAAAAGAGAAATTATAAAACTGATAAAATATAAAATTTTGACTATTGTTTTCTTGGGAACTTATACTAACATAAATAAAACAAGTGAATATTTTTCACTAAAATAATTCTTACAGTTCATTTTTTTTGTTTAAACAGTATACAAAGCACACGGACTCACCAGGTAATTATCATCTTGAAATGCATAGTGTAGGTTAGTTATCCACCGCCTATCTCCATATACTAACACATCTCGTTCTTCTTTGAAACATGCAGTCTGCAAAGAAAATTCAAAGCTAATTAACTAATCAATACAGATTTAAAAAAAAAAAAAAGATATATAAGTTTTGAAGATATCATGTAAAATTTTTAAATTTTAATCTCTAATGTAAATTTTATGGACTATCACAGTCTATTGATTCAGAGAAATAAAAACTTTTAAAATTTAACCCAAAATTTTTCCACCAGCCACTACACAAGATAATGTGAAACCTACTAAAGAAAATGGATTTACAATCAGCTAATAAAATACTTATTTTTCAAGGCTATCTGGAAAATGACTTCAGAGATGAACAAATGAGAAGCAAAAACTTGCTCTGTTCGCAAATCAGTTTAAAAAAAAAAAAAAAAAAAAAAAAAAAAAAAAAATCACCTGACATGATTGGTGTGTACTTGTCTCAAATTTTAAGTTTACTGACATGGACAATAACATCCAGAGAAAGCCAGACAATGGCAAGGTCCAACAAAAAGTGTAATTGGGACTTCGTTAATGTCCTGAAGGCCAAAGTTATGAATAACCCAACAATGTTCATGCATAAAATAGATGCTGAATTAAAGTTTATGCCAAGTCTATGAAGCCACAAAGCTGGAAATATGGAAAAAAAAAAAAAAAAAAAAAAATCAGTTACTTAAGATTCATGGCTCCAGTGTTAAGATATTTTCTGTTGAGAAACATTGGATGCTGTTTTGAACCACTGATACTTTCCAGAGCCAACAGTTGATGTTGGGGACAAGTATCCACTCCAAATCAAGGAAGTGAATGTCATGGCTTCTGATGAAGCCAGAAAATTAATTTTTCTTTAACACTGAAGTTTGGTGCCTATGCCTATTATGAGATCCTGAGGTATCAGGTTTTGCCATGACTCAGATGCTCTCTAGGTAGTTGGCTCTATGCGTGGATCCAGGATGGTGCTTCCAGCCACATAAGAAAATGCAAAACTTCTGTACCTTTAACTTTGCAGAACTTTGGACAACAGATTTTTGGCCTCCTACAGCTCAATTAAGTGAGCTATTTCATTAACAAGACCTACCATCAATACCCTCAACACAACTATCAAAAAGGTGTAAGTCAAGACAGTTACATTGTGTAGCTCTTTAAGGCTATACTGAAGATGTAATTAATAATGGAAACTATATAGAACAAATAGCTTTCTTGTATTATCTCACATAGATATGCTTTTAAATCAATAGGACTTTATGCATAAGTTTTGAAAGTTACAACTTTGTCGGTTTTACTTCCCTACCTAGTGTAAGTAAAGACTATGTACATTATGAGAAATCAGTAATGTTCCTTTAATTGGCTTTATTATAGTTTAAGTGTAAAGCCAAAAGCATACTAAGAATTGACATTCATAAGATTTTTTTTTACAAATCTGATAGCACAAGAGGATTTATTTTTGTTTTCAGTATATAAAAACTGAATCATTGAAAATAAATTTTTGCACATTTTCAAATAAGATTTTTTTTTTAATTAAAACAAGGTAAAAAATCTCTTGTAAAGGTTGTATAAATATTATGTGAAAGCTTAAAAATTACAAAAATAGAAAAAACAAAAACATGCAAATATCTCAACAATTACAATAAAGTAAGCAGCTAAAATTTTTTACCAAAGAAATTTTATTAATTTTTTTTTTTAAATTTTTGTAAGGACTATATTTAGAAATTTAATAACCAAATTTTCAAATACACTGACATTTCTAGTTATTTTTGTGCAAAAAAACTAATAAAGAACATTCCCCACTCAGTACAGGAGTGATTGTAATTGGTATAAATCGTGAACACACACACATACAGAGGTGAATTATAATTTTAATAGACATTTTGTCCTGTTTATAATTATGATGCATTTGGTTATAATAAAACTAATTACAAACAAGATGAAGAGACTATTAAAATTATAATTTGCTGGTATATAAAAGTTATAGACCTTAAATGCCTTAAATTTATGTGTATGTGTGAAAGTGAGAGAGAGGAGTATGTGCACGCACACTTACAGAGTTGTTAAACACTAGCATCAGACTGAATAATGTCTCTTTAGATAATGCTTAGCTAGTAGGAATTCAGCACTGGTTTACTATGAGTCCTTGAATACAATAGTAATGTCAGAAACATGGCCTGATAAAAAAAAAAAAAAAAGAATAAGATTTCATGTGTACAACACTTGAAATCAACTGGTAAGTAGAGGTTAAGAATTTTAGGTTAGGACACCTTAACTGCTAATGAATAATTTATATCAAGCTTGTCTTTCTGAAATATATCTTGAATCCAACTTGCAAGAGCTTTTGATAACAAGCTTCAATTCTAATGAAATTAAAAATACATTTCAAAACTTTAGATGTCCTAGATGATACATAAGTCAGTTAAGTGCCATACGTGATACACACTTGGGCGATCATATCTCTTTCGAGACATGAATACTGGGTAGAAGATTATTCCACAGTAGGTTGCCATTGCTTTCTGCAGTAGACTGGTTGCCAACCAAGGCTATAAAACCCAATCTGTCCTGTTATTTAACCCATAACTGGAAGGAATGGGTGGATTAATACCTTTCCCAAGGGTATTTGTGCACAAGTGAATGCAATGAATTCAGCTGGAATTCAAACTTGGCTCCCCGATTTCTCATTCCGAGCCGATATCCAACGCACCACAATGCATACTTCATCAATAATTATTATTTAATAAAGTAAACCTCCGATAGTGTAGAGAATTTTCCTAGAAAATAATGCCTGCAATGCAATTATATTTTTAGTAATGAACTAGCAATAGTAGTTAAAATCTCCACTTACAGTAAAAACAAGTTACTAATTTGCATTATTTACAATTGAAATGTAAAGAATTCAATCTCTAGAATTAAAGAAAAAACATAGTTGCAAATAATGTATAGATTTCTCTATTCTCTATTATATTTCTTTCGAAACCAACAAGTTCATAAGGATTTAATTTTTTTTTCCCCTTCATTTCTGACTATTTTCTTGGTTCCTGGGCAAAATTTGAATATAAATTGTCCAATGTCTTCAGCATTTTCAGCTTCAGCTTTCATAAATAATTATCAAATAATTCTTTGTGGTTATGTCTATAGCTAAGTATAGTTTCTTTGGTGGTCTTCAGTTATGTGCTTTCACATAATGTGTGTAAAACGGGTGCTAAATCCA
This sequence comes from Ascarosepion bandense, assembly GCA_037127315.1. Taxonomy (NCBI): domain Eukaryota; kingdom Metazoa; phylum Mollusca; class Cephalopoda; order Sepiida; family Sepiidae; genus Ascarosepion; species Ascarosepion bandense. Next base: position 339,522 of record JBBBDQ010002539.1, read on the forward strand.
TGTTCAATATTCTTGTGAATAATAAAAACAAATTTAAGTAAATTTCCGTTCAGTTGGGAAATATTGAAAAAAAAATAAAAATAAAAAAAAATAATTGAGCAACAATATTTTAAAGTATTGAAATGGCTTTAGTAAAAAATAAAATTTTAAATATTTGAACATGTTCAGTGCTTAAAAAAAAAATTAATGTTTTATTGGTTAAGCACCAATTATGTTACTTCACCTTTTTGTAATTGTGTTTTTCTGCATAGCTGTTACTCATACCAATTGAAAGCATGACAGAAAGCATGTGAAATCCATTAAGAGAAAAAAAAATCTTAATATTCTATCAAAATAATGAAGGATTACATTTTTTGGTAAATCTATAAGATCTGCCTATATTTTTGAGATAAAGTATTCTATTTACACCATTCAAACTTGTTTGCATCTTCATTGCCATATTTACAATGTTTCAGCTATTATATGCTCTGGCCTTCAGGTAATATTTGTTGAAAATTCAAAGCAAACCCTTTATTTACCACAAGCCAACATTCACTGGACAATACTTTAACTTACACCACCCATACAGCATAAAGAAAGGTATCATTGGCTGCCTATAACATTGAGCAAAAGTCATAACTGGCAACCCAGAGATATAGGGACAGGAAATGATCAGTATCATAAAAATGCAATAAGCACCATGAGTACATGACAAAATCACCCCACAAACTAGAATAGATGGGTACAAGATGATAACACTCAGAAAACAGCCTTGATTTTCCTACCCCATGTGAAGTGCTTATCAAAAAGATACAAGAGATCTATGATCCATGTAATATCAGGACCTTCAAAAGTGGTTAAACACTATGCAGACATATTTTCAAAGTAAGACCATATATAGAGGAAAAAAGTGATTAAAAACTGTGTTTACACCATCTCATGCAGCTAGGAAAAGGAATATAAAGAAGAAACAAGCTGCCCTCCTTAAAATAAAACTGCAGGAACACTGTAAGGCCACAACATAAAGGGGAAATAAAATTAGCCATAGCTGACCATGTATGGAGAGAAAAGAGAGAGACCACCACCCTGTAGGATGAAGTTGAAATAATAAACAGAGAACATCACTGAAAAATATGAAAACTTAAGAAATAAGCCAACCAAAGCATAGAGAAAAGCAATAAAAATATTGTAATATGAATACTGGTAAAAAAACAAAAAATAAAATGGTTACTGAGACATTAAGTCTATTAATTACCCACAATTCATTCACTTATGTCCCCAAGGACATACATGCCCAGTGGATAAAATCATTAATTGGTTGATCCAAAGAGTTCAATACCAGGAACAAAAACTAAAAGCAAGATATCTAAAGACCAATCTGCTCCCAGGAACTAAATAAGGGGTTTGGATTAGAATTCCAATAAATATCACCTGTAGACTAGAGTATACAATAGCTGAAGCATTGTGAATAAAGAAGACAACAGTCTGAACAATTTAAATTGTGTAAGCATGTAAAAGTTGGTCCATCTTGATTAGAAACTTAAGGTATTAGATATATTCATCAACTACTTCATCTTTGAATTATTATTTACTTTGATCTTTAAAGAATTTCAATTTCCTGGAAGATTAAAAAAGGTACCTGGAACTCTTTGACTGAATACATTAAACTTAAACACATCACTCAATAAGTCTCAGGCCTGGCATATAAAACATGATTTTCATGATGGACTAAACTTCAAATGACACATGACAAAATTTAGGCCAAATCGGATTATTAGTTTACAAATTACAGTTAAGTGAAGCTACTGTTGCAGATTTTGAAAACAATGGAAAAATTTGAATTCTGTGCGTTAATAATGCATTCCTTTCTAATGAGAAAAAATACTGTTCAAGCAAAGCAATGGCTTGATAAGTATTATTTGGATTGCTTCGTCGGAAACAATGATTAAGAGGTGGTATGCTGACTTTAAATGTGGTTGTACAGACACAAATGATGCTGAATGCTCAGGTTGCCCAAAATTGGCAGTTGTCCTGGAAAGCATCAAAAAAATATCCACAAACCCAATTTGGCTGATCGCAAATAGAAGTTACATGAGATAGCAGAGGAATCAAACATATCAAAAGGCAGTGTATTCACCATTTTGCACGAACATTTGTCAATGAGAAAGCTGTGTTCAAAGTGGCTGCTGTGTTTGCTCACAGTTGATCAAAAACAAGACGTCGACAATTCAGAGCATTGTTTGCAACTATTTCAACACAAGGAGTTTTTGCATACATGTGACAATGAATGAAACATGAATCCAACACTTCACTCCAGAGTCAAATTTGACAGTCAGCTGAGTGGACAGCAGCAGATGAAAGCTGTCTCAAGCGACCAAAGATGCGAACATCAGCAAGCAAGGTCTTGGCCTCTATATTTTGTGATGTGCAAGGTATTTTGTTCATCAATTACCTTGAGAAAGGAAAAACCATCAATAGTGAATATTACATAGCATTATTGGTGCATCTGAAGGAAGAAATCATCAAAAAATGACCACAAATTAAAAACAGTGATCTTTCACCAAGACAATGCAGCCTATCAAGTTGATCACAATGAAGACAAAATTATTTTGAATTGATTCCACATCCATCCAATTCTCCAGATCTAGCCCCCAGTAGCTATTGGCTGTCTGCAGATCTCAAAAGAATGCTCCAGGGAAAGAGATTTGGCTCTAATGAAGAAGTGATATTGTAAACTAAAGCATATTTTGAGGCCAAAGACAAATCATTCTACAAAAACATCGAAGTGTTAGAAAAGCGTTGGAATCAGTGAATCACTCTAAAAGAAGACTATGTTGATGAATAAAGCCTAATTTTACCTAAAAGTTGTTGCTCTATTAGTCAGGCCCGGGATTTATTGATTGATGTGTTAGTGTTAACTCAAAAGAAGAGATATAATCATGAATTCATACATCTTTGGCCACAAGATTTTATCAAATTTTTATGAGACTTTCTTAAAAAAAAAAAAAAATATATAAAATAACTTTGTGCCAAGTATTAAGATAAAAAAAAAAATTTGGAGAAAGCATTGACTATTATGAACATTGGTTTGTTCTGAAACAAACATGCAAACCAAAAGTGAATTTAGTAAAATAAATGATACTAGAAAGAATTCAAAGTAAGTTAGGAATAAATCAGTAGAAAAACAACTACAGACTGGTTCTGCAACCTCAGAAAACATAATTGTGAATTTATACAATTAGATATAAAAGAGGAAAGAGGAAAACTATATTTTACCCTTCTATAACAGAAGGTCATCATCTTAGCTCAAGAACAAATAAAAACCGACATAAAATAAAAATCCTTAAACAGTCTTAAAAATCACTATTATTCAACAATGACCTTATACATTTGCTATATGAGGTAAGTAAAATAATTGATAAAAATGAAACAATCCTCTACAAGGAAACTAAGACAAAAACTGAACTATATGAAGTAGATTTTCTAGATGTCACTTTCAACATGGAAAGAAAAAAAAAAAGTATGTATCAACCATATAGAAAACCTGACGACAAACCACTCTATATACATGCATCTTCCAATCACTCACAATCTATAATAATCAAGCAGATCCCACAATCAATCACAGGTTCTGACAATTCTTTCAGTAAAACCATCTTAAATGAAGCCTAGAAAGATTCTGAAACAAACCTACAAGATGAACTTTTGGGAACACTCACATACACAGTACAAAAAATAAATTTACTATATCTCTTATTTTTGAATATTGTATATCTACAAAGGAAAAAAAAAGGGCACATTCATACATTTCAAAATTCTTTTTAAAATAAACAAGCCTGTAAATTGTAATAAGCTTTAAAATTTAAGATTAATAAATATAGTTTTACTTAATAACAATATTCACAAATTTTTAAACCATTGAAACTAGGGAGGGGAGGGAAAAAAAGCAAATCTTGTAAAAATTCATTATTCAGAAATTTTTATTTTTTTCTTAAGCATCCTTAATATATTTTATTCATAAAACCACTTAAAAGCTCTTGTAGTTAAATTACACCTAAGTTTTGTGTTTTAATTTAACAGTTCAGAGTAGATTTTGAAAAAAGTAAATTCTCCAGGGAGCTATTTAGTCATTAAAATTTCTCAAGCTTTCATAGTTCATAAAATTAAGTAAATGGAGTGTAACATGTAAACAAATCTAAAATAATTTCATTCCTTTGTGAAGTCCTGAGAGTTATATTAAAACCTAACAATTATTTAATTATTGCAAGAAAAGACAATAAAATTTTCTTATGCTAATTCATAGTCCATCTGCAGCCACAAGATTTGTAACCAAAATTTCATTGTAAAAAGGATTAAAAAATAAGATTAAATAATCAAGAAATACATTAAAACTTAACTCTTAACATTAAAATTTTAATTTAAAAAAGAATTAGTTTCAATCAAATTTGGGGCTTTTTTTTTTTTTCATCGAATGACTGAGGTACCTAACTAAGGAGGCGTGAGTCAAGTACCCTGGCAACTAAAGAAATTATACAAGCAAAACACCCTTTACAAATTGTAAAGACAGGAACAGCACAAAGCTTTCTAAACATGTACAAGTATCAAAAGCTAAAATAACACCAAAAATTTCATGGAAAATAAGGAAAACTTGAAACAATAAATTCAAAAACTAAACTCTGGAGGAGAAAATAGCTATAATTGCTTTTCCAGGCCAATATAAATTACTAAATGATCAGAAATCCTCTCAAAATGCAGACACAAAAACAAATTTACACTATTTACATTATTCAGGCTATTGTCTGAATCTTTGTTGCCATTTGTACGATGTTTCAGCAGTTGTACGCACCTGCTTTCTTCAGGTGCTAGGATTTTCGAACTAACCTTTTATTACAATCACTGGGGTATATCATTTTTATTCCTTGTGTGAAGCCTCTTTTGGTAGTCATGAGTTATACAACAAATTTATACTATGTTACTTAAAAATAAGTAAAGTGAATAATAAACAAACTAAGAATGCATGCATAAACACAAGTACATGTAATAATCAACAAGTAAAGCAATTAATAAAATCAATAAACAATACTATAAAATAAGTCCAAAACTGTATTCAGATTCACAATTATTTTCACTCAATATCCCCAAAATAATTTGAAACATAACCATTACTACCCATCCAACATTAGTTATAATACAATAGACCTACCCATAGTGCATCACTGACCAGCATATAAATAGTTGAGTCAAGATGAAACTCAGAGTCATGCCATAAACATAAGATAATACAGCTCTGTTCATACATTTTATTAACACCTGAATAATAATACTATATATATGTGCACCCTCATATGTATGTCTATTAATTTTGTCACACACATCCACACACACACACACACACACACACACACACACACACACAGAGGAAGCAGATGACAGAAAAGAAAACTGTACAGGTAATGTTGAAAAAAAGGATGAGAGAAAGGTAGGAGTCACGAAGATAGATGGTGAGTGATGTTGCATTTAAACTTTTGGAAATTGTTATCAGGGAAGCAAGCATAGGTAATAGAGTTCCACTTGCAGGAAGTGCAAGGAAAGAAACTGTTGAGTATTAGTTGCATGGGAAAATTGATGGGGATGGGAAACTAGGGAATAAAGCCCGTCAGAGCAGAAACCATAAAAATACTTGAGGATGAGGCCAAGGAGCCACATTGTATTGCTTTCAGGGAAACTAGTGTGATTCATATTAACAGAAGGTAAAAAAGTTTCTCTATGGGAGTTAAAGGAGAGCAGCTTCATTTTGGAAGCATTCAAATTTACAAGTAGATGGTGGTATTATTTGCATAGATGCCAACTTGGGAATACATTATATATATATACACACACACACACACACAAATGTAAGTATTCTCAGATAATCTGAGGAGAAGAACAGTATGATTAAAATAAAAAAAAAAGGACAAGAGGAAAACTATATTTTGTTTTAGTAAACATGTTTCATCCACTGATGAACTTTGAGGCAAAAAAAACATTCATTTATTTTAAATAAAGTACCAATAAAGGCAAAGCTGTTGGTTGCTGGAAAAAATGCTTATACATATTCATAAAGGTCAAATGAAAAAATAGTAAACATTAAAAAAAAAGTAATTTTTCATACTCTAAGAGAATTTTTTCATGTGAAGTATATTATTATTATAAAATGTTGAAACGCTGGAAACTAATAGTTTCCTTTTGATTTTTTTTTGTTTGTTGTATATGTTACCCAAAAAAGAAACACATTCAAAAATCTACAATACCGATATCACTTTATCCACAATGAAAAAAAAACACATAAAATTCACAACTGCAACAAAAACATTATCAACAATAATAAATTAACAAAAACGTATACCTCATACTACCTATGAACTCCATGACATCCACAATCCAGAACAATTTATCCCATCTAAACAACACCAAAATAATTACAACCACTTCCAAAACCATTATGGATATAATCAGATCTAAAAGAGCCCATAACTCAGAAGCAGTCATATATAAAATAATTTGCAAAAACTGTTCCTCACAAAAATTGGAGAAAAATGCAGAAATTAAAAAAATTATGGACACAAAAGAGACCTCATAACAAACACACTGGTCATACACAGAAATAAATTTGGCCACAATTTAGACCTAAAAACTACCATACTCATCAAGAGAGAAAATAAGTTATTCAAAAGGAAAATCCTCGAGAGTGTCATCAAATATTAATCTACGCCTTGGGTTTTTTCTCAATCTCATCATTCCTAATAGAAACAACACTTTTCAAAGCCAACATATACAATAAACATAAAAAAAAAACATTAAGACAGTTAATTTCCATGATTTCAACCTCTTAACATTACAATATACTTCACTTGAAAATTTCTCTTAATACAAGAAATGACATATTTTAAATGTTTAATATTTTTCAGTTGAACTTAATAATATTAAAATTTTCTAGTAACTAACAACTTTTTTTTTAATAGCTCTTATTTAAAATTAATTTATTAATTTTTTGCCTCAAAGTTTTACATCAGGTAAAACAAAAAGTTTTGTCTTAATTTTGTACATCACATACACAAAGTGTGTAATGGATAAATTATCAAAATTACACAAAAGCACTAACATCTCATTTTTACAGATATCAGTCAGTTAAGTTCCATACATGATATATGCTTGGGCGATCATGTCTTGAAAGAGACATGACTGACTGGGCAGAACATTATCCCGCAGTAAGTTGCCATTGCTTTCTGCGGTAGACTGGTTGCCAACCAAGGCTATAGAACCCAATCTGTCCTGTTATTTACCCCATAACTGGAAGGAGTAAGCGGATTAATACCTTTCCCAAGGGTATTTGTGCATAAATAAATGCAATGAATTCAGCTGGAATTCGAAATCGCCTCCCTGATTTCTTGTTCTGAGCCGATATCTAATGCGCCACACCAAAAAACATGAAAATATTGAGTAAATTTATTCAATAAAATCACCAGTGGCTTCAAAATCTTCTGGACAGTCTCCTTGCTTAAGTTGATGAATACCTCCATAATGCTTGCCTTCAGCTCATCTTTGATATTACAAAGAGTTTTACTGGTTTTTTGCTCAACTGTGACCCACACATAATAATCAAGGAGTTTGCAGTCTGGGGAGTTAGATAGCCAGATGTAAGGGGTAACATGGTCGCAGAAATTGCCTGACAGGTATGGCTGAGTTCTCCTGCTTGTGTGGCATATGGCAAAGTCCTGTTACCAAATATAAGGTCTTTCAGCAGCCACCTTCTTGAGCCAGGGCAGCACTACCTTTACAAGGCACTCAAGTAGACCTATCTGTTGAGTTTGAGGTCCTGTGGGAAGATGAATGGAGGCATAACATCGTTATCACTAGTGATCATTCCAAACACCTCTGTAATCACCATTAGATTCATCCAACTCTTTCTGAAGCCTCTGCACCATCCTTAGATCAACAACTAAATAATCTAAACTGTTTGTATTGGAGCTTCTGGCATGAATCCCAAGCAATATAGCATGACATTCCCACATTTCTGGCAGAGTGAATGAAGTCATGGTGTTCTTTTTCTCACAGACAGTTTCCAATTGACACTACCTATCCATGTAGTCAACAAAATCAAATACGTGGTGAAATTAAAAATTTACCCATTACTCTATTATATATATATATTATATATATCATTCATTCAGCAATGAATCAGAACACTCAACTACTGGGCGTGTATTATAATATACACGCTAAAAAGCCTGCCTCCTACCGAGCACCCATAGCTCAGAGATGGGATCACCGACTGACACTGATTTGGTCAGGTTTCAATCCTAGGTAAAAAGCAATCGAATGTCTAACCGTACTGATGAGCTGTAATACAATGAAACAGATCTATCTGCGGATGACTATTACACACACACACATATATATATATATATATATATATATATATATATATGCACACACACACACACACACATACAGGAGATAAACACATACACAAATCCTGCATAGGCAAACTAGAATTATAATATGAACATGAAATTTGCATAACACTATTTTTACATCTCATTCTCTAATGAACAAAAAGTGTTAGATTTATAAACATTGTAAGTGAGTGGGAGAGAGTGGAGTACAAGAGCAAGTATTTCTTGCATTAATATAAATCATCCTTAGCTCAATTGTGGTATGGTGCCTTTCAAATAAATCAAGATAATCTGATCTTCAAAATGATTCTAACGCATAAAATGATAACTGGTCATTCAACTGATAGCAAAAGTTAACAATTAAACCACGCAAAACATTTTTATTCTAATACCAACAACAATCACCAAATAGATACAAAACTTTTATATAAGCTAAGCAAACAGTTTACCATCCATCTTTAATAAAATATTTTGTCTCTCAAAAAAAAAATAAAAAAATAAAAAAAATAAATAAATATACACATATACAACTTACTTCAGCTCTTTTCAGCATTTCCCATTTATTTAATATTTTCATGGCATATACTTGTTCTGTTCCTTTCAACTTGACAACAGCGACCTGAATAAAATAGACGATCATTTCTCTATTAAACAAAAATCAGTATTTTTTTTTTATATAACCATAAAATATACAAATTATGCTTTTATGTACATAAAAAAGCAAGTTTATATAAGTTTAACAATATTCTTTTTGTAATTAAACTGTAAAATAATTTGTCCTGCATTTTTATAACTGTACATATGGTATTAAAATTTAAAAAATCTGAGAGAAAAAAAAATTTTATTGTGTATGCCACCAAGTATTCAAGGATACAAAAGAATAATGAAGTTGGTCATCTATTACAGAAACATACATCATCCTAGAAATAGAACTGTATAACAGTAATCATCTGATATGTGTGTACACACACACACACACACACACACACAATATTTTAATATTATTTACAATAATCACTTTTAACCTGAATAATTAATTAGGGTGGGAAATAAAGACAGAAAGTAAATGTGTGTCACTTTCTTTTTTTTAAAAAACACCTTAATATAAAATGTTTATGTTCAGGAGCAATACTAAAATAGAACAGAATTCACTGGCTGCATAATTTTCCTATCTGCCAGAAGGTTGATATCTGATTATTTTCAATATTCAAGAATCCAAACCCAATTATTCACAAGTATGCAACTTCCCTAGCAGTTTTCCCATGGGATCAGGTGTTTGTAACAACAGCCAAATGCCATTTCAGTAGCGTTACCACCTCACATAAAGCCTCAGTTGGTTGCAGGATTGCTCCATTGATATGATTATTACTACAATTGCAGCCACTGGATTCTGTAAAAATACTAATTACTAGTTTAAGAAACCAGCAATAAGAAACAAAATAAGCTATTATAAGCTTATATTTTAGCCTGTGCTTTCTTAGAATCCTTAACATAAACAGCATTTCTTGTCAAGTGTTGGCAGATTTTTTTAAAATTATAAATAAAATAAAGAAACACTTCAAATGTTACAGGAAGTCGTTTAAAAAAAAAAAAAAAAAAAAAAAAAAAAAAAAAAAATTACTTAAAATTATTTACCAAATGTCATATATAGTTGTGGAAAACTGGAGATTATATTAGCTAATTCATTACGCTTGAAGCATGAAAGATAAAGAAAATAGTCTATAAAAAAAAAAGTCACAAAATTATATTTAATCTCAAAACATTAGACGACAACTATTATTTACACTATTTACAATGTTTGGACTGCTGTCCTCACCTTTATTGCAATATTCAGTCATTGTACACTCTAGCTTCTTCAGGTGATATTTGTTGAAATGTAAATAGTTACAATACTTCACTTTAGAAATATAGACAGATGTTTAAGTGTATGTATGTAAATCTTATTCTTTACAATCATTAGAAAGGATTTGATTGACCCATATCCATATAAAATTCAGAATATCAATATTTTATATACTACTAAAACATAATGCACCAAAGATTAATTTAAATTTAAAACCAGCTCACATGTAGTTATTTCTAACTCAATTTATAAAGCCATTTTGTTTTTAAGAAACAAAATGGATTGAATATTTATTATAGAAAAGTTAATACACTAAAATGTAACAAATTCCCCCATTATGCTCTATATTAATCTTTCTTTGTCCTCAAATTTTGATCACCCCCACCCTACAATAATTAAAAATAGTGAGTGGCGTAACAAATATAATTATGAGATAAAAGTTAAGTTGAAATTTAAGTTTTCCATATAAGATTAATAAAAGTACTATTAAAAAATACTACATATAAATAATCTTTATAAAGATTCCAAATTTTGTATTTCTACTTATTGATTAAATTACCAGTTTCCATCATTATGATCTATAGGCAATTGTTTTCTTGATAGACAATTGCTATATTTTAATGTCATGAATATTTGCAATGTTGATTCTGTCTATGAATTTATGCAAGTTTAAGCTGATTTGTCATTACTTTTATGGTTAATATTCTTTTCTGAACAAAAATTCTGTTACATTATAAATTAATCTTTACATAAAAAAGGGTTTTTAAATAAATTTAAAACTTTACAAGATCTAATTATTTGAAATACAAAAAAAGTCTTGTAATTTTTTCTTATTTTTGCCCTAGTAATAAAAACCACCAGTAGTACCATTATTTAACATTTTAACAGTATCTTTTCAAAAATATTATTTTATGACTAGTACTTAAGTGACCGTTGTATCATAATTTAAACTATCCATGTTCAAAAAATGCCTTTTGAATAGTTTTCTTTATGTAAATTCTTAATTTTAATATTAGAATAGTGAAACCATTCTTTTACTGGACTTTACTCTTAAAATCTGTTTCTGGTTAATTTTTATCCTGACAAAATCTATCCAACCTCTTTAAGATTTATACTTGATGTAAAGTAAATTTAATATTTGTTTATCAATTCTTTTAACAATCTATATATTTTATTATTCTAACAATTTCCCAAACTACTGATCACAGTTGCTACTAAGATTTGTTACACAAATCACTATCTCACAATTTGTCATTATCTTCTTCAGATGATATATATTTTTGGTTGAGACAATCAACTGAAAGTAAAGCAAAGATTTTCTTCTAAGATTCATTTGCAGGTATCAAATTCTCTAATAATATCTACATAAATATGAGAAACACCCCACATTCCCAAACATTACAATTTCAAAATGAGAAAAATGTTTTCGAATCAACCCAATGAAAATGAGGGAAGACATTATATAGAACATAATTAGTTGTTTAAATAAAGATTTAACTATAGCACGATTAAGTACAATTGTTGACTAAAAGGAAAAGCCAATGTATTCAGCCAGACCACCAATTAGTTTTTCTGATTGGATAAAGACAACAGTGAAACAATCTAAGTTTTGTTAGTTTTGTGTATTTCATAGGATTTTGAAAACAATTAACTATAGATTTCAATTCAAGGGTGTGGCTACAATCACAAATCCTTATTTTGTTCAAGGAAACACTATGCTAGTAGCTTACACTGACAAAAACAAAATTGTACTTATGTTCATTTAATGAATGCCTAAGTGAAAAATAATTTACATTATTTACAGACTAATGCCTTCATCTTTTTTCTTATAATTATAAAATAATTATTTTATATAAACAAAAAAATCTACAAAAGAAATTGGAATAAAACCAGGATTACTTTATTTTAAATAGCATAAATTTAGGAGTTCTATTTTATATTAGAACTTTCTATTAAAAAGGAAAAGTTTTAAAATGGTATCAGACATTTGAGTTAAAATCCATTTTTAAGCCGAAAATAAACTTAAATTTATGAAGTGCATTAAACATGCATAATTATGATTGTCTTTGACTTCAAAAATTTTAAAAAGTAGCCATATTGCACAAAGAAATTTAAGAATCATAGGTCAGAAAAAGAAAAAAGTTTTTACAAATACGTTTAATTTGAAACATGACCAACTTAATTTGAATGTGCTTTGTCATCATGAAAGAATACTCAGGTCAAGCCATATTTGCATGTTGCTGTAACTCTAGACATGGAGATATAAATTATCTAAATTAATTCAGAAAATTAAAAATTTCACTAAACATCTTTTGACATACTGATGCATTTAAAAAACAAAAATAAATACATATATTTTAGGATTTCAAAAATCTATATAGAGAAACATAACAGTATATTAGGTTTACTCAAAGCAGTAAAATAGTAACTAACTAAATTTTGAAAAAACTGATAATTGATAAAAAGGTGATATTTTTCTGTTTGCTTGAAGCAAAAGCTTAAAATTACAAGAAAAAGGAAAGAAAAAAGAATTTACATCTACACATCTCTAGAAATTTTCATAGAATAGATATATGTAAATGACAAAATGCGATCAATTAAGGCACTGAAAATACTCCTTGTATTTTATTTTAAATTTATATCAGTTTGAAACAAATTATACATACAAAGAAAAAATTGAAATGAGATTTTTGTATTTCAAGACATCCATGAAGAATTGCATTACTTAAAAAAAAAATATGAAAATGTCTGTGCCGCAATGTATTTTTAATTACAAAAATAATGTTAATTATATATATATATATATATATATATATGAGAGAGAAAGAGAGACTAAGTATGTTATAGCATCACCTGTAATGATGTTATAAATTTTAAATAAATATTTGCTCTGTATTGAGCACTCATTTAAGAATAGTGTTTTTGGAATATTGGAATTTTATTTCTTCTATCCCAACACTCTGTGTGTGTGTGTGTGTGTGTGTGTGTGTGTGTGTGTGTGTGTATATATAAGCACTTTGTAATATCCAACTAATATTCAGCTAATAATTTTTCAAGTCTAAAAAGGAAAGGATTAATTTTTTCCTGATCAATATTAATCAATACTTAAGTAATTAAGAGTTTTCATTATTTATAATATGAATAATTTGTAAATATTTTGCATAAAATTGAATATATTCTGATTATTTGGCAAATATTATCCTTACCAAATAAATTAAGATTTACTCAATCTTAATAGAAATGTAAATTTCTGGGATGATAAATGACTTACTGTTTTTGCCTGCTCATTATTATGCAAGAGATCAGTTTCACTGGTATGATGACACTGACATTTTTTTCTCACCCATCAACAAATCATAGACAAAACTAAAAATAATCAAATGCACTTGTATTAAGCAGTAAGTGTTTCCCCCACAAGAGATTTTTTTTCAACAAAAATTTCATTACTGATGCATAATAAACATAAATGCATCAAGAAATTTTTTTTTAATATGAAAGCTAAAAAAGAAAGCATTTTTGAAAATAAATTTTTGCTGTCTTAAGGAAACTTAATTTTTGGAAATAAAGTAAAGCTAATTTTAAATTAAAAGTTGTAATATTAAATATATACATATTAATTTTGAAATGTAAAAAAAAAATCTATTCAACTTGCTCTTTTTTTTTTTTCTTGAAGTAGAAATCTAGATTTAAGAACACTGAAACTACACAAATCTATGCGTAATTTCTTCTACACTAAATGAATGACAATATTATTTAACAAAATTACAGATAATTATAAAGTTCCATCAAAAGAAAACATGCTTTATAAAAAAATGAAATCAAGATACAAATATTAAAGCAAAGAATATTTAACAGTTAAACAATAAGAAACTGAAATTAAGTTGCAATGGCTATATTAAGATTTAATGTTTGGATTGCATGAGACATTGAATATTCAACAATTAGCAGAGCATTTAAAATTGTAGAAATATCACATGTAGGATATAATTTTAAAATATTAAGCTGTATAACATAAAATCATGCATAACAAACTAATAAAACAAAACACTGATAAAAATAAAAAATATTACTAAAATAATTTTTAAAAAATTACATTCTGGAGATATCAGGACTAAAAAAGAAAAGTACAAACTTTCAGAATTAAGGAGACTCATAATCAACTAACTTGGAATTTGTGCATTTCTTTTATATTTTTCAAATCAGAAAAGTATTTTACTTTCTGAAAGCACTGAGGAAACTTAATACAAGTTTATATTTAAACAAGTTATATTTTGGAAAATCAAGTACATGTTCACTCATGCTGAATATTCTCAAGTTCTGTCATTCCACATTCAATGTATTCTATGTGTAATATATAAATAAGCACAATATGTGTGTGGTTGGAATTTCTTTAACAATTAAAGTTCCATGAAAATGCTTCATAGCCTGACCTGGATGAAATAATAGCTTCATTAAATAGTATACAAACAAGTACTAGCTAGCAAAAAAAAAAAAAAAAAGTCAATATGCAAGTTATCTAAAAATAGATTTTTTTATAAACTAGTATATGAGATTGTTTTCCAATGATACAAACCTGCAAACAGAATCTGAATAACTAGGTTTTTCAGAATCTCTTATAGTTTATATTTTTAACATGTAAATCTTACTGGATTTTTAAGATAATGTTATTCAGATTATATAGAAATTATGTTATTTTTACAGTTGAGTGGAGAAAAAAAAACAGTCTCCTGTTTTAAATACAAATAGATAACAGTTTGAGAAAATGGAAACAAAAAGGACACATAGTTAACATCAGAAAGAGTTGAAATTTCTAAGGCATATAATGAGGAAAAAAAAATACATAAGCCATCTAGGAAAGCTTAAAAATGGAGTGAATTTTAAGATAACAAAAAGACAAAATTATTATGAGCTATAAAGGACAGGAAAACTATGATTATCTACATCTTAAATAGACAATGCCACAAAAAAAAAAAAAAAAAAAAAAAAAAAAAATCCAAATCTAAAAATTAAATAACAATACAATCTTATTGGTAACAATTAAGGACAATTATAGAAAAATTATATAAAGTACTTATAGCAAATTTCATCTTTAAAATAATCATTTTGCTGCATTTTTTAAAATTTTTTTTAATTCCTGAAAACAAAAAAAAAACCAACTGCAAAACTAATTAATAGCTAAATAGTGATGTTTCTAAAACATAGGGAGTAACTAGCGCTTTAATATAACAACTATTTAGTTGTGAAAAAGTTACTATACTACAGTGAAGAATTTTTAGGATACTTATAATTATTGCAATCCCTTCAATTTTAACAAAGGATTATACAGTTAGATAATTTCCATTGTTAGAAAAAACATCGATGAAAATTTTCAACTAAATGAAAAATTAAAAAAAAAAAAGTTATAAAACTAGTAATCAAAATGAAAATTGCAACCATATGTTATCATATGCAAAAAAGAATTTTTGAAAAATATAGATTGAATTAAAGAGATGCATGGATGATACTCTAGTTCTCGAGATTAAAATCTTTACAGTTTAAAATATAAGAAAAAAAAGTTTTAGAACTTTGTATTTATTAGTATTTGTGTATATTTCTGAGATGAGGCATTTACACTATTTACATTGTCTTTATTGCTATGTTTATGATGTTTTGGCCGTTGCATGCTCCAACCTTCTTCAGGTGCCAAGATTTTCAAACAAAGGACATATGACCCGGTGGATATAGACATTTATTAGTTCTAGCGACTTGACCCAAAGAGTTGTGAGTTCAATACCAGGCTACAGCTATGGTGAACAAAACAGTTAACAGGAGATAACTAAATTGCTACCAGAAGTGGCATCACACATGGAATGATATACCCCAGTGATCATAATAAAGGGTTCAGTTCAAAATTCCTAGAACCTGAAGAAGGCCAAAGTGGATAATGGATGCAACATTGTAAACATGGCAATAAAGATGAGGACAATAGTCCAAACAATATTGTATTATTTATTAATAGAGCAAAACATCAAATATTTTGTTAGTTGGTTAAAAGGAGTTTAAGATTAACATAGTATTTTTATTACAAACATTCTCATGCTACTGATGAAAGATCCAAGTTTTATGATTGCTTCATCAAATTGCAACATCAAATTAAATTGTACTTATATAATGTTTAATCACAATCTATATGATATTAGTAAAAGAAAAATTAAGAAAATTCATATATAAAAATGATTTGTGTATATATTCTGGAGATACTGTGATTAAAGCAGTTTTAGAAAAATTACTCAGTGACAAACACTCAAACAAGTTGCAGGGGAAAGTAATTGTTACTGTTTTGACAACTATACTACATAGTGTAGAGAACTTCAGCTTGTCTGTAAATTTTTACCTGTTAAATTTGATTACTAGTATAAACATGTTTCACAGTCATCTGTTTTGACATTTGAACCGTGCTTATTATCTCCTCTCACCACTCTTTAAAAATACATTTATCATCTTTTATGCTTTTGTTTATTTTATTTATTTTTACAAAAAGCAGTAAAATATTTTCAGATTTCAGTTGAGCCATTTATTTTTAATGAAATTAGTTACATTTAAAACTTAATTAAAAATATACCAAAAATAAAGTATGAAAGTATAAAAAGGTAATGTTTGAAATCAGCATACTTCAAACTGATGTAATGTTCAAAATAATGTTAATAATTCTACATCAAAAGTTTCTTTAAAAAAAAAAAAAAAAAAAAGTTACTTTTTAGGCTATCAGATTTCTTAAAAAAAACAAATTAAAAAAAAATTTGCACCTAGCTTTTATAAAACTGATTAAAAATAAATTTCATACAACTAAGAAAATGACAGTATCTTAAATATTAGGGTATCAATTAAGCAAGGTTGGGTTTATAACTATATTTTATTGTTTATATATATATATATATATATATATATATATATATATATATATATATATAAACTTATTTATAAATGTAATTTTGTGTGTGTGTGCGTATGTCCATTACCTACAGATTCTGAAACGCCTGAACCAGTTTACTTGAAAATTTACAGTTGTACTATAAGCATCTGCAAGTGTTCTTAGCTAGGTTTTGTGTCGAGGTACCCCCAATAAATATCGAAAATTGATAATAAAAAAAAATCGGGTTATAGGAGTGGTCCAATTTTAATCAAATTTGATACACTCATAGACAAAGACATAAGAAACAATATTCAGAAGTTTCAAGTTTGTAGTTCTTACAATAGTGCAGAAAATCGATTATATATATATATATATATATAAAAGGCAAGATGTTTGTGTGTGTGTCTGCTTATCTACCTGTATGTCTATATATTTTCAGCCCTTTTATTTTAGTTTTTGCTTCAGGCTTGGCTCTAAGTAGGTATAATTGTAGTTCATAGTCTCAGCCATGATACCATTTACTCAGAGGACTTATTTAGCCTTCAAAATTCAGTTTAAGACAAAAAAAAAAAAAAAACTTATTTGATATCGATACCAAGAAATCAAAATTTGACTTACATCCATTCATTTTTCTTTCAATCTAACTGGAAACAACTATTGCTTTTTAGTCTTTCGTGTCAACGTCCAAAGTGCCAGATCTCCAGGACCATGGATTAGTTTTCAAGTTTTCGTTACACCCAAGCAACGCCGGGCTATACTGCTAGTATATATATATATATATATATATATATATATATATATATATATGAACCATCTACAGACAGGCCTGTTTTGCTGTATCATGGCTCTTCAGTGTGGCTAGATTAACTATATGCCTTAAGCTGGGTCTGAAACCTGACTGATTTGTCTGCAGTCAGAGATCCACCAACCAGGCTATTGGTGCACATCAGATTTCATAACGTGTAATGTTTTTAAGAAATGTAAATATGCAAGCAGTTAAAAGTGTTCTAACTTGTAACCACACCAAATGTGTGTTCAACATGGTAATAAGTAAGAGAATATAGGGTAAAGCAGTAAATAACTGCTGCTTATGAAATTTTCTCCTCTCTATTGTGCTCAATTGGTTAGTATAATTTTGTTATTCAGTCAGTTATGTGATACACGCTTGGGTGATCATGTCACTTTCGAGACATGACTTACTGAGCAGAAGATTATCCTGCAGTAAGTTGCTATTACTTTCTGTAGTAAACTGGTTGCCAGCCAAGGCTATAGAACCCAATCTGTCCTGCTATTTAACCCATAACTGGAGGGAAGAAACAGATTAATACTTTTCCCAAGGGTATTTATTACAATGGTTTATAAAAGTATATCACTACACAAAAATTTTCAATGTTTCAGAACAATACTGTTCTTCTTAAGGTGATATTTTAAAATAAATGGTGAAAATGACTAATTTTAACATATAAGATGAATTTATAACTATTTAGAAAATTAGAGAGTGGTAGGTGGAGAATATGCTTGTAGGTGTGTCAATATTGTTCAATCAAAAATGAGAATTAGGTGGAACTATGAAGTTGAAGATTTGGTTCTCAAAAGACAACATAGTATTGATGTCATAGCATGACACTTTGTAAATGTCCAGACAAGATACACAATAGGATCACACATCATTTAAATAGGCAGTCAACAACCCTCAACAGCAGTTGGATTCCAGGTTTTTTAAAATTTGATTTTGTACTACCTCATGAGTTAAAAAGGCTGAAATATTTAGATTAGAATTAAATAATTATGGTATAGTTAAGGTGTATATTGTAGTTATGAAAACCAAATAAGTATTGTGTGGGTCATTTACTTCAGAAAAACAATTTTTAAGTTATATTAGAGAATAAGTTATAAATTGTAATTAAATTTTAGAAAAAATTTTTTGATGTTTACATATAACTGACAATTTATCTCTATGATTCAGTAATACTTTATCTTTAGGGAACCTAAAAATCTGCAGCTTTTTACTCAGGCTCAGAGGGCAGATGTCATAGAACAACTTAGAGATTGTTGTTTTTTCCAGAATTTTTCATTTTGTGGGTTTTGTTTATATCTTAACTTCCAAAAATACACAGAAAGGGATGTTTGGTTTTGGTCTACTTTGTATTGAGCATTCTTTTATAAAAGTAAATGCATGAACAGTGGGTTTTAATCTGCCTGTTTTTTCACTTCCTTATTTATAATTAATTAAATTCAATGAAAAAGTATAAAGCTTACTATTTCAGAAACATCTGCAATTTCATATCTTTTTCAGAGTTCAGATGAATTGGATAATCAAATTTTTCATGCAAGTTCAATAAGATATTAAGTTTTGCTTTGGACATCCTCATAAGTTTTCACTTTGGATAATAAAAGCAAACTAACTACTTTGCAAAGAATAATCTAAAATTATATTCTAATTTTATATACTGGATAAACAAATTTTAAACTGCTTTTAACAAAAGTAAAATGTAAATTGTTTTTATTGTTTGTAAGAATAGAATGCAGATAATTATACAAAGTTTAAAGTTTCACGGAAATTTAAGTTGTGTAACATTTAAAGTTTCTCTTCCAACAATAAAGAACGAAGAGTATAAAAGAATATATTCCCAATGATACAATAGAAATTATGTGAGTGATCTTAAAAGAGTAACTAGTAAAGAAAAAAAAAGAAAAAATACAAATTGTCAAAGAATATTGTTAAGATTTTGTTTCAGTTTTTAACCTACCTCTCCAAAGGCACCTCTTCCAATTAT
The DNA here is from genome assembly GCA_037127315.1 of Ascarosepion bandense. Taxonomy (NCBI): domain Eukaryota; kingdom Metazoa; phylum Mollusca; class Cephalopoda; order Sepiida; family Sepiidae; genus Ascarosepion; species Ascarosepion bandense. The sequence continues at coordinate 359,448 of JBBBDQ010002539.1, forward strand.
TTTCAAAGTTTCAAAGTCCTCTCTTTGCAGTCTGCTCTGTTTAGCTCTTTTTACAACGGGTCGTGCTGAAAAGAAAATGTTAAAATTTTAAATATGATATTCTTTAGTATATGTTAACCAATGAAGATATCCAAATTGTGGTGACTTAATTATTATGAATACACTCATTGCAATTAACCCTGTAATTAGATAACTCTTTGTAACTTAATGGGTTACTAAACAAATCTTTGAAACAGCTCTATAATTGAAAAAAATCCTCAATAAAGAACTAAGGTTTTATATTATTCAGGTGGAGAATGGAATAAAAGTAGTTTATATAGTTTTTCAATACCAACATATCTCGAAAGAAAAAAAAAATGGTAGAGATGCTGAGAATTAGATAAACTTGCTTTTTGGTTTGTGCTTATATCAAAAGATCGTATTTGACCTGATTCCTTGTCATGCATAAAGGGTAGAATCAAAAAGTCAAAAATTTAATTACTGTAAATCAAGTAGTAGAACTGTTGTATTATACTTTATCCAAAATCACAAATTAAACATGGAAACATAACTTGAATGTATTCTTTAAGCAAGCAATGCAAGTAATTATTTGGAACACATGATAAATCTAAAAAAATAAATAATTCAAATTTCAAATGAGGTCTGATATGCTAAAATGTCAAGAGTCATCAACAAGCAAAAACAGAAAATTCTAGGTTATAAAAATTGTAGAATTAAGTAACAATTTTTTTTATTCCAAGGAGGAGCTTTTTGTGTAAGGTAAGATGTACACAAAAAGTACAATTAGTATCCCCGAAAAATACCTTGAAAATTTAACATGATGATATATGTACTCTATAAGGCTTAATGTTAATGAAAAAAGTATTTTTAATATGTACTAGATATTTTTTATAGAAATGTCAATTTCCCTCTTTTATAAAGGAAAATACTTTAATTGAATCATTTTTATAAGATACATCATAAACTGGTAATTTTTCATCTTGAATAAATTATAATTTACATGAAATAAATTTATTGGTAGAATTACTATTCCTGCTTGTTTTTACTTCTCTTGGAGAAAAAATAAATTCTTATACCATAAATGGATCCTAAAAAACCCTTTAAAGAAGAAAAATAACTCTAAAGATAGAAAATTAAAGTAAAATTAATAGCAAATAAAAAAATGTTAAAGTAAATAAAAAATATTTACACAATTTAAAATAAAGGCAAGTCAAACTTGTTGGGAATAAAGTAAAAAAAGACGTATGTAAAAGATTACTCGATTCTTTTCTATTGCTGTAGATATAGATAGGTGAGAAAAGAAATTACTAACAAATCATATCATACTTTCATTTGGAAAAAAATGAAGTACACATTAATGCGCTTATAAGACTTTGAATATATTTTCACATGGCTTTCTTGAACAGAAACAATGAACTAAAATACATGAGAAAGTTTGTTATTTTAATGACAGGCTATGAGTGATGCTTAATATAGAAACAGCACTGTAAATAACTTGTATACTAGTTATGCATGTTAGGAGGATAACTGGTGCACCTATTCTGGATGCTTAATGAGGAATTCATTATTAGTATGAGGAAAAGGTTTCCTAAAGATTGTATAAAGGAATTTAAGAATAATGTCACAATAAGAAAAGTAAGTAATTTATAAAAAAAAATATAAATAAATATAAATTTTATTAAAATTGATGAACTTCAAAAAATTTAAGCAAACTAAATCAGACCTTTAAATAGTAAGAACATTTTTGACCAGATTAAGATTTTTCAGCAAGATTACTTGTAGGAGATAAAAATCTATATAGTTTTATCACCAAATTTTTTTTATTAGAAAGGAAGATCAATGGATTTTTGATTATTATATTTTTTTTTAAATTCTTTTGAGAAATTTTGAAATTTTGGTTAAAAAAAATTTTTTTTTGTTTTTTTTTTGCATTAACAAGTAATCATAAATTAGTATGGGGAATTTGAGCATTATTTTCTGGTGAAAAAATACAGAGTTGGAAATTCTAGCAAAAAAATAAATAAATAAAATTTAAAAAATAAAATTAAATAAAAAAAATAAAATGAAATACATAATTATCAGTTAACAATGAAGTTTTCAGGACTTACTCAGATTAAATAATTTCAGAAACTTTTTTTTTAAGGAAAAACTATTTTTTTTTATACACCTAAATTTTGAAGATTACTGAGCAGTTAAAAAAAAAAAAAATATATATATATATATATATATATATATACATATACATACACACACCCCTAAGTTTTAAAATGAATTTTGATAAATTAAAAAGGTCTTATTAAAAGCTAAAGGATTAAATTTAATATTTCCATTTTTTTTTGCTGAATGGAAATTGGAAATCGTAAATTTAAATCCTTTCGCATTTGCTGCAAAATACCGTTTCAAAATTACATTGACAGGAATCGATTCTTAAAGTGTTTTTTAACTGATTAGCACTCTTTAACCATCTTTCTTCATCACAATGTAATTCTCTTTTATTAAACAAAATCTTTCAAAAATATACTTTTTTTAAACTTTATTTGAGAAATAAGTTGATTTAAACAAAGTAATTTGATTTTAGACAAGTGTTATTTAGTAAAAAAAAAAAAATTTAAAATGAACAGTAGTAAGTAGTGTATTTTTAAGTATTCAAAATGTTAGAAATATTTTCTGTAATCTAATTTTAGGAATGTTATAGTCATCGATTTTCTGATAATGTGTATGGTCATTGATACTTTCTTCAAGATGGGTACATTTCATATGCATGAAAAAAATTATTTTTAAATCTTAGTGTGTTGATTCGTATTATTAAGCTTTTAAATTTTCGCTTGGTATAGTCTTTTTACTTAACCTAATGCAGAAAAAGTTTTGAAGAATTTTTAAAAACATTGAAACTTCAAATTAAAAGAAAAAATTTAAACAATTCTTTTAAAAATTCATTATAATTTTTTCTTCTGACAATAAAATATCTATTTGTAAATGCAATTAAAACTTTTATCTAAATGTTCATTTTATCGCATTTTTTTATTCTATTCAGAGCAGATTTTCGGAAAAGTAGCAACTGCTTTAAAAAAAAAAATCGGACAGAATTTAATTTATAAAAATTCACGAAGCTGGAAAAAAGTTGATCAAGATTTTATAAAAATAATTTCATAAATAAATTACTTCATTTGTGAATAAGTCCTGAAAATTTCATTAAAATCCGTCAATTAAAGATTTCAAAATTAATGTTTTTCACCGGAAATGAAGGCGCTGGTCCCACGCTGACGAAAAAGAAATTATTAACCAAAATTTCGAACGTATTAGAAAGGATTTAAAAAATACCTTGATCATTCCTCTCAATAAACATTTTGACGATAAAACTTTTTTTTTTAATATTAAAATGTGGAGCCCCTTTTTTTTTCATCATGATACGTTTTTTGTTTTTGCCCAAAACCTATGAGTACTTCTTAAAAATATAAAAGTCAAATATTGTATTCAAGTAATTTTTACACTACAGTTACGTACCATTTACTTAAAAATGATGATCAGTAAGCACGTAAATTTGTCAAGGCGCATCAGAAAAAATATTTACCTCCGTGTTAAAAAAAGTTTTTCTATGATATTTTAAATTATAAAAAGTAACATATGTTTGTTTTTTTATTCAGATTAAACTTTTTAAATTAAAATTAGTTCTTCCTCAAAGTTTCAGAAAAGTGCTTTTTAAATGAATAGAATTCAATTACTGTGTTGTTGAAAGATTTGTCAGTATGACCGATTTTTAGCATTAAAAAAATTCAATCAATTTTTTTTAGATTTGGTTTGAGATTCAAAGTATTTTTTTTATTGGAAATATTAAATTAAATTTATTTATTAGTTTTGAGAATAAAACTAAAATAAAAACTGTTCGTGTTTTTTTTTTTTTTCATATGCATAAATTTTTTCAAGTTTATGAAAAATTCAAATTTCGAAATTGGTCAAGCATCAAATTAATTATAGTTTTACTTTTTTAGCAATCTGGGAAAAAAAAGTAAATCTAAGAGTCTAAGACTAACTTTTAAACTAAAAAACCGTATGAAGACACTGTTTTTATGACCAAGAGAAAAAGATTAAATTAAAAAAAAAATCATTATTTATGCTTCTGACCAGTTTGTATTTTTATGCATATTTTTTGTAATGTAACATACAAATTGATGAAGTATATTTCAGTATGTGACTGCGTAATAGAGTAAGACCTGTTTTGCAAGTTAACTCGGTTCTAGCACACTGCTTAAGGTAAATAACGCATGTAATTACACAGCTATGAGAGATGTTTGAAAGTGTGACAAGTGTCATATCTCATATGGTATGGGTATGAAATGAGTGGATATGAAAAATCATGATACGTATTGTGATGATAATTAAAAATTATGTTAAAATTATAATTATTTATGCTTCCTTCCATATCTACAAATTGAGTTGCAAAAAAGTAACATTAAAACAAAACAAAACTAATAAATACAGCTGCTTTCTTTATGTTTCGTTTTTTTTTATAACTTTAAGATGATAAAATTTTGTTGAGTGAATGAATTTATCAGATAAATTCATTCACTCAACAATCAAATCTGTAGTCGTAGGTAAAAAAAAAAACAAAAAAAACTAATATTCCAATTTAATTTTCTGTGGTAAAAGATCCAACCAACAAACTATTTTTAGTAGTTAAGTAACATTCTTATTTTTAAGTTAGAATTGCAGATGTTACAAAATAAGGAATTGTGTATTTGAGATCAAGCAATCTCATCTCAAATTCCTTGCATAAGTTCATGTTTTTGAAATTTAAAAAAAAAAAAGGGAGCTCCCTTTTCCCGGTAAAGAAATGAAAATATTTGAATTAAAAATTAATTATTTCAGAATAAAATGATATATAATGAATATACGTTGCTGTTAGAAACAAAAAAAAAAACTATTAATTCTTCAAATGAAACTTTCATTACTTAGTGGTGGTGCTGTCTCTGGCAAAACGTGTATAACAAAAAACACAATATTTTAAAAATCAAATATAAATCTTGGTTTTAAAAGAAAAAAGTACAGATATTCCTTTAAAAAAAATAATAAATAAATAAAAACGAAAAAGAAATAAAGGTCATAAAGAAAATCTAGCAGGCAGTACCAACAAAAAAAAATATAAACAAAATAAAAAAGTAATGCTATGCTAAGAAGATCTTAAAGAGAGCTAGACAAGTGAGTGATAGTGCAGACATACTACTATACTTTTATCATTGCTTTTTCGTCTTTTTATCAACACTCGAAAGGACTTCTCATGCAGAAAGTCGTTAAATAGAAAAAAAGTTCTGCCAAGGTTTGGAAGATTAAATAACAATTACTAGTTGCCTTATGTTACAGAGATGTTTACTTGATGCGTGAGAATTTTTAAAAGTTAAGATCTTTAGGAAACATCTACATCAGACAAGTAATATTAATATTTATTTACAATACGGTTAGTGTTCACACATATATGAGTACACTGTGTCAATTGTCAAACAATCCCAAAGATTTCTCCGATCCAGTCTGTGCAAGAAGAGGCTTAAAAACTTCTCTTCAGAGAGCATCTTTTTCAGCTACACTTAACTCTCTACTAGTCACTCACTATGAGGAGAATTGCCTGACTATTTTGCATCTATTACTCATTTTCTTTCATCCTAGTCAAAAAGAAGCGGCTCATATAATTGACGTTTTTTGTATAAAATCTTTTTCATACCTTATTTGTTTAAAAACCTAGGTAAGAAGAGGTAAACAAATATATCTAAATTTGGTTTTGAAGACTGTACGCTTTAAAATTTATAACATTTAATTAAAAAAAGCATGCTTGAAGAGATTAGATAAATATTTGTAGCAAATAGATTTGTTAAGAATTATGCTTGTGAATTTGTTGCATAGAAAAATGACTACTCAACAAAGACTGTGTAAAGATGCATAAAAAACATACTGAGTATAAGAGCAGATCAAACCACTTTCACACGGTGTACACTGTACAATACACGTGTGTCGTGTGTCTTTAATTTTTATTGATGTCGAATAAATTATGATTACTGTGAAAAGAAACCTCTTAAATCATACTGATCTGAAACAGGATAAACATATATGAATTTGAAAATAAAAATGCATTTTTAGTGTAAATTACATAAAAAGTTAATATTTACAAAACAATTAAATGCGATTTGGTTAAAATTAAAGATTACAAATAAAATATAAATTCTTTAAGCGTGTTGGGGATTTATCATTCCAGAAAAGAGGTTGGAGCTGGGACAAAAGATTAGGAAGACAAATTAAAAATGAAATGCAAGTGATTTATTTTCAGTACATCTATGATCATGAATACATAGACACCTAATTAGAAAATGAAAAATATTAGGGATAACGAAACGAACCCTCACTTCGTATCCGACACGATAGATGAAGTTTTAAATTTAGTTAGAGGTAGACAAACCAGGATACTAATACTATTCACTGTGTAGAAGATTGTTAAGTAGTAGTAAAAACCTATTAAAAGGGGCACTGAGAAATGTTACAATTATACACAAAAAGTATTTTTAAACAGCTAAAACATTTGTAAACCAAACTCACCAAACTCCACGAAATCCGAAATGTTTTTCTCTCTACGCAGAGTTGAATTGCAACATTCATCGAAAAGAACCAGGAGAACATCGAGCAAGGTTTCAATGCTGAACGCTTCTTCATGGCCCCCAGTCACGTAAATCCGCTCCAATTCTTTCAAACGTTCCGCGACAGACATGTTGGCGAACAACAACAACTACTACAGTAGGCAACTAAATTGAAACCTAATTAAAAAAAACAAGGCAAGTCTTCTGACATTCGGGAATGTGAGATTTTACCCTTGGTATATTTAGTCTCATCTGAGCGACTGTAGTAACATGGCCGACAATTATGAATTATGGGAACATGACGTCATACTGACATTGAACATAGTAGACAAGAACATAACCCTCTTTAAATAGAATTCCCCCTAAAAGGTACACTGTAAAAAGCTACAATTTCATTTCTTCTCAAAGAAAAACAAATCTAATTTTTACAATGTCCTTAGCATTTATATTTTTAATTCTTTTCTGCATTAACTCTATTATTACAAATTATATTGCTTAATTCCAAGGTTTGCAAATTAGTAAAGTAGTGCGATGTTTTTTTAGACGGAACACTTTTGTATTATCACCTCCTTGCTGACAAACCACGACACTTTAAAACCAGAGCAGACAGTTTAAAAGAAATCGGCATAAATATTATTGACACTCACATTTAATAATTTACTCCCTTCACTTTTTGCATATTTTTGTGATACTTCTATGAAATAATACGTGTGTGTATGTATTTATAAATACCTATGTACTGCTTTATGAAAATTGTGAACTTTTTATGACTATTTCTCTAATTTTACAGTACAGTACAATTTACTACTTGTTTAAATTTTTTCGTCTTAAAGTGTTTAAATAAAAAATCAATTATAATTGCATATTGATTTTCATTCTTGAATTAACTTTTCATAATTATTCCCTTTTTCTTTGAAATTTATTGAAATAATTTTCTATCTTTAATGAAAACTAACTTTTTATGTTAATGAAATTTATTTAAATTTTTTTATTTCTAAAATATTTTATGCATTTAAAGCAAGCAAAAATTTACCCCGCAAAAATGTTAAACATGACAATAAGTTTACTTTATTTAGTAAGTTTTTATGATGTTAGTCTAAATTTTTCTCATTTCTTTAAAAACTCACATGCAAATAGAAATTCATTAGTTTCCTTCCATACTTTTTTTTTCTTATTTTACTTTTTAATTTTTTGATTAGTCATGCCATAACACACTTTTTTGTGATTTCGTTCGAAATGTTTTTCTGCCTTGTTGGTAAAAAAAAAAGCGCAAAGCGTAGTATCTGTTTTTATCAGCTCCTTTATCTCCTCGAGGAGACTAAGTGACTAACAAAAAGACTGATAGTGATAGACTGGGATAGGTAGGTGAATACTAAAACAGTGAACACTAACTGAACAAACAGATACAGACAATCTGAGAAAACAAAATATATCAATTAAGATTAAGAAGCTATAGAACATATACTATCCTTTGATCTTAGCCGAAAAAAGTCATTTCGATCGGGACCACAGAAAAAATTTATTGTATCCATTTATTGGACAGGAAAACAAATTTCCTCAAGCATCGGTAAGTTTAAGAGTTTTACGTTCTGAAATGAATTTGAAAGATAGGTAACTGTCCAGTGTCATTCCAATTAAATTATGAAAATTTAACTAACAGATAGAGAAAGATTAAGAAAAAAAATATTGTAATGTAGCACGTCTACTTTTTTTATAAGTAGACATTATTTAATTTTTTGTTTTGTCTTTTCTTTTCAACGCATTTTAAAGTTCTGTTCATCCAAATTTAAAATGCGATAAAAACAAATATTGTTTTAATTTTTTTTCTTCTGGAGTGGTTAAATAATTAAAATCCCATTAAAAAATAAATAATGTTGTTAAAAAATACTTTATCAATGAAAAGTCCTTAATAAATAAATACAACAGAAACAATATAATTTCTTATCTTGATTTAAACAGTAACTACAGTACACAGTATGTTAATGTTATTCTTATTCAATAATCAAAATTCATTCATACTTCCTGGTTTCAAAATACATTTAACTTTACGTATGATCATGCAAGCCAGGTGAAGCAAAAATTGCCATGTGTACTTTGTTTTTTGTTTGTTTGTTTTTTAATTAACTTTTTTCTATTTTCAGGGTTATCAGTTTAAGGAAGTTATTTCTGTAAATAAAATGAACGCATTGAATCAAATTCTTTTCTTATTTAAAATTTAAATTTAAATGCAATCAACTTGTCAAACATCCTTAATTACATTCTCTGGTAAGATGACCCTTTTTTATTTATTCTTTTTACATATTTTCTCCAAAAAAAATGATTTGTTGACAAATTCGGCCGTGACCCAAACCAAGTAAATAAAACTTTGACTACGGGAAATAAAAAAATAAAATAAAGTGAACGCTTTCTCTTAAATCGGGAAATCAGTAATGTTCCTTCCTGTAAACTTAAAGGCGTACCGTAAAATGATTGGTCATTTTGCTAACTTTATTTTTATTGCTTTTGCACGTTTGTGCGTCAAGAAGATAATTGCCATGAAACTAAAAACTTTGTTGTGCGTGTGTGCGCGTACGCTCGCATACATACGCGATCATATTGTTTAAAAATTTATTGTCTTTGATTGCAATTTTCTCTTCTTTTTTATGTCTAAAAGGAATCACACCATGTTTTCAGTTTTGCTCGGCAATTACATTTTCAAAGATTTCTAACGCGGTATAAAGAAAAACTAAAATAGATTTTTTAAAAAGTGAAAAATGAAATTAAAAATAAAATTGCTTAGAACATGATGAGTGCGTTTATTTTATTTACACAAGTTAAGTTCCTTTAACTTTGTTTATGAAGCTGATAACCTTAAAAAGTTTGTTCTGTTAAGTTTTCTACTTAAGCGAACGAACTTTTTAGCCAACTCGGTACAAATTGACAAGAAAAAAAGTCTAAGTCTCTCTACACATTTAGAAAAATATACATCTGGGGCCAATTTTTTTGACACGCATTTTTAAAATTTTACAGTACACTAGATTTTTTTTTCCAAAATCTCAATTCACAGGTTTAATGCATTTTTTCTTTATTTTGATAAACAAGTAAAACTATTTTCACTTTATCTCCCAAAAACAAGTGGTAAACTAAACGATGTGTTGTCAAACTCAACAAGTCAAAAGTCAAAACAATATTCCCCAACTTAAAAAATATCCAAAACATTTGTTGAAAATTATACAATGTAAACAATTTTCAATTTTTATTTGTACTCTTGTTTGTAACAAGGGTAGGGGAGAATGAAGAGTTCTTGGCCTCACCAAGTAAGCCTTTGAAAAAAAAACTTATGTTTGTTGAGTAATTTTTGGAAAGTGGATCAGGCCGAGAACTTTACAGCACTTCTCCTCTCGTGTATGTCCATATGTGTTGTCATGTGATGATGCACTTTGTACTGGTGTTTTAAGTGTATAATTAATTCTGGAGGGACTTTTTCTGTGTGTATACTTGTGAGTTAAAGAGAGTGTTTTGTACACTGTAGTGTACGTGTAGTGTACAATTCTTTTTTGTGTTTGTTCTGTTCTGTTAGTAAGTAGTAGAGAGTTATGCCTACTATAAGTGTTTGTTTGTTAGTGTATGTCATATGTGCACTCGTGCTTGCCATCATTCTGTGTAAATAATTTCAAGTATGTTAGGTAAGATTTCTGTCTACTTTTCTTATCACTCTCTCTCTCTCTCTCTCTCTCTCTCTCTCTCTTTCTCTCTCTCTAAGTGAATTATATAAAGCAGTTTTTCTGTTAAAAACAGACACATTTAAGTTACAGAGAAATAATATCAGTATTTTTTTTACTCTCTCTATAAAAAAAAAATGAAAATGCCAAAACTTTAAATAAAATAAAAACAATACGCTGGCTTAATTTGTTATTTGTAGAAATAAAATAAAATGTCAATTAAAAAATAAAAATTTACAATCCTTTATTTTGCTACCGTAAAATAAGTACAATTTTTGTTTTTGTTTACTTTTTTGTACGTTAGGAATATTGTTTTGTCAAGCTATTTCGCCCCAAACAAAATTATGGGAATTGTCAAAAAATGAAAAACTTGTGTGGATCAGTACCTCTGTCGATAATTGATTGAGTTCAGTATCTGTGCTCTCTATCTAGGATCAACAAAGTGTTTTTTGTTGTTCCTTAGCCTTCTTTTTGCGATCTGAATTTGTGCACTCAGCTGAATTAAAAGTTTCTTGCCTAATGAAGTTATCAATTGCATGTCCATTCATTTAACAGAGTTAGGAAAAAATACATAAAAGGTAAATAAAAGCGAGAAAAAAGGTTAAAAAGAAAAACAAGACAGGGAAAGGAATGGGAAAGAAAAGATCACCGTAATTGTCACTATCTGTTGTCATTAGTAATACAAACCAGTTTGAAGAAAAGTTTGTAGCATTTTTCACAAGCTAGTGTATGAATTTTAAATGTTTTTACATTAAAATGAAAATGGGTAGAAATGATAGGTATTTTTCTCATTTGATGTTCTTCCATTGTTAGGAAGAAAAAATGCTGTGCAAACAGCAAAAATATGTGCCATTGATGGAAATAGTGCCATAGCATGAATACTATTTATAAATAGTTTGCTAGGTTGAGAAATGGAAATTTTGATTTGAGTAACCAAGACCATTCCTGCAAGTCTACATTTATTCACAGTGGCTAAACTGAAATGTTGATTAAAAATAGTCAACATAATGCAATGCAGGACATTGCAGAGATAGTCCATATATCTCATAAGTGTTAGAAAGTATTTGAAAGCATTTGGATATGTGAATGATGTTTAGATCCTTCGTGATTTAATGGAAAAAAATGAATGGATCCTATTTCCATTTACAAGTTTCCTTGAACACAATTCAGTTTAATTCTACTAATTTTACATTATTTTGATTTGTAATTATTTGGAATCATATGTGTTTAATTCTGTAAACATCAGTGGACTTGTGCATGAAAGAGTTTAGTTGCTGGTCTAGTACTCTTTATAATATTTTAACAGCTTGATATTTCTGCAGTATGGTTCATCCTGTCCACTCAAGGGAGAGTGTTAAGTGGGAGTTTATATGGATAAGAGAGGTAATATTTGACTCTAGACTTGAACAGTTCAAGATTGTATTGATCTGGGAAATATCCACTTGCGAGTTTGTTCCATAAAGCATTGGTTCATAGGAAGAAGCTGTTTGAGTGAAACTTACATCTTTCTGATGAAATACGTAGAGAGTGAGGAGGATTTACTACTATGTAAGTGGCATAGTAGGTCCTTGCTGGTGGAACCAAAGAATTTAGTTGGTTCAAACACTTTCAATAGGGTAGTGAGAGACAGGAAAATAATTTTTCTCCAACACAAATTCAGCGCCACTTTTTAGGCACTATCAAGACTAGAAAGGGAGGTCTGGGCAGCTTCTGCTCATATATGGCAACAGTATTCTATTTCAGTGGTAGTAACCACAGATTAGTAAGAGACAAGTTGGAATATGGAAAATAATTCTTCTTCAACACAGACTCAGCACAACATTTTGGGCTATATCAAGACTAGAAAGGGAGGTCTTGGCATCTTCTGCCCAAATATGGCAACAGTATTCTATTTCAGTAGTAGTAACCACAGATTAGTAAGAGACAAGTTGGAATATGGAAAATAATTCTTCTTCAACACAGACTCAGCACAACCTTTTGGGCTCTATCAAGACTAGAAAGGGAGGTCTGGGCATCTTCTGCCCATATATGGCAACAGTGTTCTATTTCATTGGTAGTAACCACAGATTAGTAAGAGACAAGTTGGAATATGAAAAATAATTCTTCTCCAACAGAGACTCAGCACAACATTTTGGGCTCTATCAAGACTAGAAAGGGAGGTCTGGGTATCATCTGCCCAAATATGGCACCAGTATTCTATTTCAGTGGTAGTAACCACAGATTAGTAAGAGACAAGTTGGAATATGGAAAATAATTCTTCAACACAGACTCAGCACAACCTTTTGGGCTATACCTAGACTAGAAAGGGAGGTCTGGGCAGCGTCTGCCCATATATCGCAACAGTATTCTATTTCATTGGTAGTAACCACAGATTACTAAGAGACAAGTTGGAATATGGAAAATAATTCTTCTTCAACACAGACTCAGCACAACCTTTTGGGCTATATCAAGACTAGAAAGGGAGGTCTGGGCATCTTCTGCCCAAATATGGAAACAGTATTTTATTTCAGTGGTAGTAACCACAGATTAGTAAGAGACAAGTTGCAATATGGAAAATAATTTTTCTTCAACACAGACTCAGCACAACATTTTGGGCTCTATCAAGACTAGAAAGGGAGGTCTGGGCAGCTTCTGCCCATATATGGCAACAGTATTCTATTTCAGTGGTAGTAACCACAGATTAGTAAGAGACAAGTTGGAATATGGAAAATAATTCATCTTCAACACAGACTCAGCACAACCTTTTGGGCTCTATCAAGACTAGAAAGGGAGGTCTGGACAGCTTCTGCACAAATATGGCAACAGTATTCTATTTCAGTGGTAGTAACCACAGATTAGTAAGAGACAAGTTGGAATATGGAAAATAATTCATCTTAAACACAGACTCAGCACAAACTTTTTGGCTCTATCAAGACTAGAATGGGACATCTAGGCATCTTCTGCCCAAATATGGCAACAGTATTCTATTTCATTGGTAGTAACCACAGATTAGTAAGAGACAAGTTGGAATATGGAAAATAATTCTTCAACACAGACTCAGCACAACCTTTTGGGCTCTATCAAGACTAGAAACGGAGGTCTGGACAGCTTCTGCCCAAATATGGCAACAGTATTCTATTTCATTGGTAGTAACCACAGATTAGTAAGAGACAAGTTGGAATATGGAAAATAATTCTTCTTCAACACAAACTCAGCACAACCTTTTGGGCTCTATCAAGACTAGAAAGGGAGGTCTGGACAGCCTCTGCACAAATATGGCAACAGTATTCTATTTCAGTGGTAGTAACCACAGATTAGTCAGAGACAAGTTGGAATATGGAAAATAATTCATCTTAAACACAGACTCAGCAAAAACTTTTGGGCTCTATCAAGACTAGAATGGGAGGTCTAGGCATCTTCTGCCCAAATATGGCAACAGTATTCTATTTCATTGGTAGTAACCACAGATTAGTAAGAGACAAGTTGGAATATGGAAAATAATTCTTCTTCAAAACAGACTCAGCACAACCTTTTGGGCTCTATCAAGACTAGAAACGGAGGTCTGGACAGCTTCTGCCCAAATATGGCAACAGTATTCTATTTCATTGGTAGTAGCCACAGATTAGTAAGAGATAAGTTGGAAAATGCAAAATAATTCTTCTCCAACACAGACTCAGCACAACTTTTGGGCTCTATCAAGACTAGAAACGGAGGTCTGGACAGCTTCTGCCCAAACATGGCAACAGTATTCTATTTCAGTGGTAGTAACCACAGATTAGTAAGAGACAAGTTGGAATATAGAAAATAATTCTTCTCCAACACAGACTCAGCGCAACCTTTTGGGCTATATCAAGACTAGAAAGGGAGGTCTGGGCATCTTCTGCCCAAATATGGAAACAGTATTCTATTTCAGTGGTAGTAACCACAGATTACTAAGAGACAAGTTGGAATATAGAAAATAATTCTTCTTCAACACAGACTCAGCACAACCTTTTGGGCTCTATCAAGACTAGAAAGGGAGGTCTGGACAGCTTCTGCACAAATATGGCAACAGTATTCTATTTCATTGGTAGTAACCACAGATTAGTAAGAGACAAGTTGGAATATGGAAAATAATTCATCTTCAAGACAGACTCAGCACAAACTTTTGGGCTCTATCAAGACTAGAATGGGAGGTCTAGGCATCTTCTGCCCAAATATGGCAACAGTATTCTATTTCATTGGTAGTAACCACAGATTAGTAAGAAACAAGTTGGAATATGGAAAATAATTCATCTTCAACACAGACTCAGCACAACCTTTTGGGCTCTATCAAGACTAGAAAGGGAGGTCTGGACAGCTTCTGCCCAAATATGGCAACAGTATTCTATTTCATTGGTAGTAACCACAGATTAGTAAGAGACAAGTTGGAATATGGAAAATAATTCTTCTTCAACACAGACTCAGCACAACCTTTTGGGCTCTATCAAGACTAGAATGGGAGTTCTGGGCATCTTCTGCCCAAATATGGCAACAGTATTCTATTTCATTGGTAGTAACCACAGATTAGTAAGAGACAAGTTGGAATATGGAAAATAATTCTGCTCCAACACAGACTCAGCACAACATTTTGGGCTCTATCAAGACTTGAATGGGAGGTATGGGCAGCTTCTGCCCAAATATGGCAACAGTATTCTATTTCAGTGGTAGTAACCACAGATTACTAAGAGACAAGTTGGAATATAGAAAATAATTCATCTTCAACACAGACTCAGCACAACCTTTTGGGCTCTATCAAGACTAGAAAGGGAGGTCTGGACAGCCTCTGCACAAATATGGCAACAGTATTCTATTTCAGTGGTAGTAACCACAGATTAGTCAGAGACAAGTTGGAATATGGAAAATAATTCATCTTAAACACAGACTCAGCAAAAACTTTTGGGCTCTATCAAGACTAGAATGGGAGGTCTAGGCATCTTCTGCCCAAATATGGCAACAGTATTCTATTTCAGTGGTAGTAACCACAGATTAGTAAGAGACAAGTTGGAATATGGAAAATAATTCTTCTCCAACACAGACTCATTACAACCTTTTGGGCTCTATCAAGACTACAAAGGGTGGTCTGGGCATCTTCTGTCTATATATGCAACAGTATTGTATTTCAATGGTGGTAACCATAGATTAGTAAGAGACAAGTTGGAATATGGAAAATAATTCATCTTCAACACAGACTCAGCACAACCTTTTGGGCTCTATCAAGACTAGAATAAAAGGTCTGGGCATCTTCTGCCCAAATATGGCAACATTATTGTATTTCAGTGGTAGTAACCACAGATTAGTAAGAGACAAGTTGGAATATGGAAAATAATTCTTCTTCAACACAGACTCAGCACAACCTTTTGGGCTCTATCAAGACTAGAATGGGAGGTCTAGGCATCTTCTGCCCAAATATGGCAACAGTATTCTATTTCATTGGTAGTAACCACAGATTAGTAAGAAACAAGTTGGAATATGGAAAATAATTCATCTTCAACACAGACTCAGCACAACCTTTTGGGCTCTATCACGACTAGAAAGGGAGGTCTGGACAGCTTCTGCCCAAATATGGCAACAGTATTCTATTTCATTGGTAGTAACCACAGATTAGTAAGAGACAAGTTGAAATATGGAAAATAATTCTTCTTCAACACAGACTCAGCACAACCTTTTGGGCTCTATCAAGACTAGAATGGGAGTTCTGGGCATCTTCTGCCCAAATATGGCAACAGTATTCTATTTCATTGGTAGTAACCACAGATTAGTAAGAGACAAGTTGGAATATGGAAAATAATTCTGCTCCAACACAGACTCAGCACAACATTTTGGGCTCTATCAAGACTTGAATGGGAGGTCTGGGCAGCTTCTGCCCAAATATGGCAACAGTATTCTATTTCAGTGGTAGTAACCACAGATTCCTAAGAGACAAGTTGGAATATAGAAAATAATTCTTCTTCAACACAGACTCAGCACAACCTTTTGGGCTCTATCAAGACTAGAATGGGAGGTCTAGGCATCTTCTGCCCAAATATGGCAACAGTATTCTATTTCATTGGTAGTAACCACAGATTAGTAAGAGACAAGTTGGAATATGGAAAATAATTCTTCTTCAACACAGACTCAGCACAACCTTTTGGGCTCTATCAAGACTAGAAACGGAGGTCTGGACAGCTTCTGCCCAAATATGGCAACAGTATTCTATTTCATTGGTAGTAACCACAGATTAGTAAGAGATAAGTTGGAATATGGAAAATAATTCTTCTCCAACACAGACTCAGCACAACCTTTTGGGCTCTATCAAGACTAGAAACGGAGGTCTGGACAGCTTCTACCCAAATATGGCAACAGTATTCTATTTCATTGGTAGTAACCACAGATCAGTAAGAGACAAGTTGGAATATGGAAAATAATTCTTCTTCAACACTGACTCAGCACAACCTTTTGGGCTCTATCAAGACTAGAATGGGAGTTCTGGGCATCTTCTGCCCAAATATGGCAACAGTATTCTATTTCAGTGGTAGTAACCACAGATTAGTAAGAGACAAGTTGGAATATGGAAAATAATTCTTCTCCAACACAGACTCAGCACAACCTTTTGGGCTCTATCAAGACTACAAAGGGTGGTCTGGGCATCTTCTGTCTATATATGCAACAGTATTGTATTTCAATGGTGGTAACCATAGATTAGTAAGAGACAAGTTGGAATATGGAAAATAATTCATCTTCAACACAGACTCAGCACAACCTTTTGGGCTCTATCAAGACTAGAATAAAAGGTCTGGGCATCTTCTGCCCAAATATGGCAACATTATTGTATTTCAGTGGTAGTAACCACAGATTAGTAAGAGACAAGTTGGAATATGGAAAATAATTCTTCTTCAACACTGACTCAGCACAACCTTTCGGGCTCTATCAAGACTAGAATGGGAGTTCTGGGCATCTTCTGCCCAAATATGGCAACAGTATTCTATTTCAGTAGTAGTAACCACAGATTAGTAAGAGACAAGTTGGAATATGAAAAATAATTCTTCTCCAACACAGACTCAGTACAACATTTTGGGCTCTATCAAGACTTGAATGGGAGGTCTGGGCCTCTTCTGCCCAAATATGGCAACAGTATTTTATTTCAGTGGTAGTAACCACAAATTAGTAAGAGACAAGTTGGAATATGGAAAATAATTCTTCTTCAACACAGACTCAGCACAACATTTTGGGCTCTATCAAGACTAGAAAGGGAAGTCTGGGCAACTTCTACCCAAATATGGCAACAGTATTCTATTTCAATGGTAGTAACCACAGATTAGTAAGAGACAAGTTGGAATATGGAAAATAATTCATCTTCAACACAGACTGAGCAACACATTTTGGGCTCTATCAAGACTAGAATGGGAGGTCTGGGCATCTTCTGCCCAAATATGGCAACAGTATTCTATTTCAGTGGTAGTAACCACAGATTAGTAAGAGACAAGTTGGAATATGGAAAATAATTCTTCTCCAACAGAGACTGAGCACAACCTTTTGGGCTCTATCAAGACTAGAAAGGGAGGTCTGGGCATCTTCTGCCCAAATATGGCAACAGAATTCTATTTCAGTGGTAGTAACCACAGATTAGTAAGAGACAAGTCGGAATATGGAAAATAATTCTTCTCCAACACAGACTCCGCACAACCTTTTGGGCTCTATCAAGACTAGAATGGGAGGTCTGGACAGCTTCTGCCCAAATATGGCAACAGTATTCTATTTCAGTGGTAGTAACCACAGATTACTAAGAGACAAGTTGGAATATGGAAAATAATTCTTCTCCAACTGAGACTCAGCACAACATATTGAGGTCTATCAAGACTAGAAAGGGAGGTCTGGGCATCTTCTGCCCAAATATGGCAACAGTATTCTATTTCAGTAGTAGTAACCACAGATTAGTAAGAGACAAGTTGGAATATGGAAAATAATTCTTCTTCAACACAGACTCAGCACAACCTTTTGGGCTATGTCTAGACTAGAAAGGGTGGTCTGGGCAGCGTCTGCCCATATATGGCAACAGTATTCTATTTCATTGGTAGTAACCACAGATTAGTAAGAGACAAGTTGGAATATAGAAAATAATTCTTCTTCAACACAGACTCAGCGCAACCTTTTGGGCTATATCAAGACGAGAAAGGGAGGTCTGGGCATCTTCTGCCCAAATATGGCAACAGTATTCTATTTCAGTGGTAGTAACCACAGATTACTAAGAGACAAGTTGGAATATAGAAAATAATTCTTCTTCAACACAGACTCAGCACAACCTTTTGGGCTCTATCAAGACTAGAAAGGGAGGTCTGGACAGCTTCTGCCCAAATATGGCAACAGTATTCTATTTCAGTAGTAGTAACCACAGATTAGTAAGAAACAAGTTGGAATATGGAAAATGATTCTTCTTCAACACAGACTCAGCACAACCTTTTGGGCTCTATCAAGACTAGAAAGGGAGGTCAGGGCAGCTTTTGCCCAAATATGGCAACAGTATTTTATTTCATTGGTAGTAACCACAGATTAGTAAGAGACAAGTTGGAATATGGAAAATACTTCTTCTTCAACACAGACTCAGTACAACCTTTTGGGCTCTATCAAGACTAGAAGGGGAGGTCTGGGCAGCTTCTGCCCATATATCGCAATAGTATTCTATTTCATTGGTAGTAACCACAGATTACTAAGAGACAAGTTGGAATATGGAAAATAATTCTTCTTCAACACAGACTCAGCACAACCTTTTGGGCTATATCAAGACTAGAAAGGGAGGTCTGGGCATCTTCTGCACAAATATGGAAACAGTATTTTATATCAGTGGTAGTAACCACAGATTAGTAAGAGACAAGTTGCAATATGGAAAAAAATTTTTCTTCAACACAGACTCAGCACAACATTTTGGGCTCTATCAAGACTAGAAAGGGAGGTCTGGGCAGCTTCTGCCCATATATGGCAACAGTATTCTATTTCAGTGGTAGTAACCACAGATTAGTAAGAGACAAGTTGGAATATGGAAAATAATTCATCTTCAACACAGACTCAGCACAACCTTTTGGGCTCTATCAAGACTAGAAAGGGAGGTCTGGACAGCTTCTGCACAAATATGGCAACAGTATTCTATTTCAGTGGTAGTAACCACAGATTAGTAAGAGACAAGTTGGAATATGGAAAATAATTCATCTTAAACACAGACTCAGCACAAACTTTTTGGCTCTATCAAGACTAGAATGGGACATCTAGGCATCTTCTGCCCAAATATGGCAACAGTATTCTATTTCATTGGTAGTAACCACAGATTAGTAAGAGACAAGTTGGAATATGGAAAATAATTCTTCAACACAGACTCAGCACAACCTTTTGGGCTCTATCAAGACTAGAAACGGAGGTCTGGACAGCTTCTGCCCAAATATGGCAACAGTATTCTATTTCATTGGTAGTAACCACAGATTAGTAAGAGACAAGTTGGAATATGGAAAATAATTCTTCTTCAACACAAACTCAGCACAACCTTTTGGGCTCTATCAAGACTAGAAAGGGAGGTCTGGACAGCCTCTGCACAAATATGGCAACAGTATTCTATTTCAGTGGTAGTAACCACAGATTAGTCAGAGACAAGTTGGAATATGGAAAATAATTCATCTTAAACACAGACTCAGCAAAAACTTTTGGGCTCTATCAAGACTAGAATGGGAGGTCTAGGCATCTTCTGCCCAAATATGGCAACAGTATTCTATTTCATTGGTAGTAACCACAGATTAGTAAGAGACAAGTTGGAATATGGAAAATAATTCTTCTTCAAAACAGACTCAGCACAACCTTTTGGGCTCTATCAAGACTAGAAACGGAGGTCTGGACAGCTTCTGCCCAAATATGGCAACAGTATTCTATTTCATTGGTAGTAACCACAGATTAGTAAGAGATAAGTTGGAAAATGCAAAATAATTCTTCTCCAACACAGACTCAGCACAACTTTTGGGCTCTATCAAGACTAGAAACGGAGGTCTGGACAGCTTCTGCCCAAATATGGCAACAGTATTCTATTTCATTGGTAGTAACCACAGATTACTAAGAGACAAGTTGGAATATGGAAAATAATTCTTCTTCAACACTGACTCAGCACAACCTTTTGGGCTCTATCAAGACTAGAATGGGATTTCTGGGCATCTTCTGCCCAAATATGGCAACAGTATTCTATTTCATTGGTAGTAACCACAGATTAGTAAGAGACAAGTTGGAATATAGAAAATAATTCTTCTCCAACACAGACTCAGCACAACATTTTGGGCTCTATCAAGACTTGAATGGGATGTCTGGGCATCTTCTGCCCAAATATGGCAACAATATTCTATTTCATTGGTAGTAACCACAGATTAGTACGAGACAAGTTGGAATATAGAAAATAATTCATCTTCAACACAGACTCAGCACAACATTTTGGGCTCTATCAAGACTAGAAAGGGAGGTCTGGGCAACTTCTGCCCAAACATGGCAACAGTATTCTATTTCAGTGGTAGTAACCACAGATTAGTAAGAGACAAGTCACAATATGGAAAATAATTCTTCTCCAACACAGACTCAGCGCAACCTTTTGGGCTATATCAAGACTAGAAAGGGAGGTCTGGGCATCTTCTGCCCAAATATGGCAACAGTATTCTATTTCAATGGTAGTAACCACAGATTACTAAGAGACAAGTTGGAATATAGAAAATAATTCTTCTTCAACACAGACTCAGCACAACCTTTTGGGCTCTATCAAGACTAGAAAGGGAGGTCTGGACAGCTTCTGCACAAATATGGCAACAGTATTCTATTTCAGTGGTAGTAACCACAGATTAGTCAGAGACAAGTTGGAATATGGAAAATAATTCATCTTCAAGACAGACTCAGCACAAACTTTTGGGCTCTATCAAGACTAGAATGGGAGGTCTAGGCATCTTCTGCCCAAATATGGCAACAGTATTCTATTTCATTGGTAGTAACCACAGATTAGTAAGAAACAAGTTGGAATATGGAAAATAATTCATCTTCAACACAGACTCAGCACAACCTTTTGGGCTCTATCAAGACTAGAAAGGGAGGTCTGGACAGCTTCTGCCCAAATATGGCAACAGTATTCTATTTCATTGGTAGTAACCACAGATTAGTAAGAGACAAGTTGGAATATGGAAAATAATTCTTCTTCAACACAGACTCAGCACAACCTTTTGGGCTCTATCAAGACTAGAATGGGAGTTCTGGGAATCTTCTGCCCAAATATGGCAACAGTATTCTATTTCAGTAGTAGTAACCACAGATGAGTAAGAGACAATTTGGAATATGGAAAATAATTCTGCTCCAACACAGACTCATCACAACATTTTGGGCTCTATCAAGACTTGAATGGGAGGTCTGGGCAGCTTCTGCCCAAATATGGCAACAGTATTCTATTTCAGTGGTAGTAACCACAGATTCCTAAGAGACAAGTTGGAATATGGAAAATAATTCTTCTTCAACACAGACTCAGCACAACCTTTTGGGCTCTATCAAGACTAGAAAGGGAGGTCTGGACAGCCTCTGCACAAATATGGCAACAGTATTCTATTTCAGTGGTAGTAACCACAGATTAGTCAGAGACAAGTTGGAATATGGAAAATAATTCATCTTAAACACAGACTCAGCAAAAACTTTTGGGCTCTATCAAGACTAGAATGGGAGGTCTAGGCATCTTCTGCCCAAATATGGCAACAGTATTCTATTTCATTGGTAGTAACCACAGATTAGTAAGAGACAAGTTGGAATATGGAAAATAATTCTTCTTCAACACAGACTCAGCACAACCTTTTGGGCTCTATCAAGACTAGAAACGGAGGTCTGGACAGCTTCTGCCCAAATATGGCAACAGTATTCTATTTCATTGGTAGTAACCACAGATTAGTAAGAGATAAGTTGGAATATGGAAAATAATTCTTCTCCAACACAGACTCATTACAACCTTTTGGGCTCTATCAAGACTACAAAGGGTGGTCTGGGCATCTTCTGTCTATATATGCAACAGTATTGTATTTCAATGGTGGTAACCATAGATTAGTAAGAGACAAGTTGGAATATGGAAAATAATTCATCTTCAACACAGACTCAGCGCAACTTTTGGGCTCTATCAAGACTAGAATAAAAGGTCTGGGCATCTTCTGCCCAAATATGGCAACATTATTGTATTTCAGTGGTAGTAACCACAGATTAGTAAGAGACAAGTTGGAATATGAAAAATAATTCTTCTCCAACACAGACTCAGCACAACATTTTGGGCTCTATCAAGACTTGAATGGGAGGTCTGGGCCTCTTCTGCCCAAATATGGCAACAGTATTTTATTTCAGTGGTAGTAACCACAAATTAGTAAGAGACAAGTTGGAATATGGAAAATAATTCTTCTTCAACACAGACTCAGCACAACATTTTGGGCTCTATCAAGACTAGAAAGGGAAGTCTGGGCAACTTCTACCCAAATATGGCAACAGTATTCTATTTCAATGGTAGTAACCACAGATTAGTAAGAGACAAGTTGGAATATGGAAAATAATTCATCTTCAACACAGACTGAGCAACACATTTTGGGCTCTATCAAGACTAGAATGGGAGGTCTGGGCATCTTCTGCCCAAATATGGCAACAGTATTCTATTTCAGTGGTAGTAACCACAGATTAGTAAGAGACAAGTTGGAATATGGAAAATAATTCTTCTCCAACAGAGACTGAGCACAACCTTTTGGACTCTATCAAGACTAGAAAGGGAGGTCTGGGCATCTTCTGCCCAAATATGGCAACAGAATTCGATTTCAGTGGTAGTAACCACAGATTAGTAAGAGACAAGTCGGAATATGGAAAATAATTCTTCTCCAACACAGACTCCGCACAACCTTTTGGGCTCTATCAAGACTAGAATGGGAGGTCTGGACAGCTTCTGCCCAAATATGGCAACAGTATTCTATTTCAGTGGTAGTAACCACAGATAAGTAAGAGACAAGTTGGAATATGGAAAATAATTCTTCTCCAACTGAGACTCAGCACAACATTTTGGGCTCTATCAAGACTAGAAAGGGAGGTCTGGGCATCTTCTGCCCAAATATGGCAACAGTATTCTATTTCAGTAGTAGTAACCACAGATTAGTAAGAGACAAGTTGGAATATGGAAAATAATTCTTCTTCAACACAGACTCAGCACAACCTTTTGGGGTATATCTAGACTAGAAAGGGTGGTCTGGGCAGCGTCTGCCCATATATGGCAACAGTATTCTATTTCATTGGTAGTAACCACAGATTAGTAAGAGACAAGTTGGAATATAGAAAATAATTCTTCTTCAACACAGACTCAGCGCAACCTTTTGGGCTATATCAAGACGAGAAAGGGAGGTCTGGGCATCTTCTGCCCAAATATGGCAACAGAATTCTATTTCAGTGGTAGTAACCACAGATTACTAAGAGACAAGTTGGAATATAGAAAATAATTCTTCTTCAACACAGACTCAGCACAACCTTTTGGGCTCTATCAAGACTAGAAAGGGAGGTCTGGACAGCTTCTGCCCAAATATGGCAACAGTATTCTATTTCATTGGTAGTAACCACAGATTAGTAAGAAACAAGTTGGAATATGGAAAATAATTCTTCTTCAACACAGACTCAGCACAACCTTTTGGGCTCTATCAAGACTAGAAAGGGAGGTCAGGGCAGCTTTTGCCCAAATATGGCAACAGTATTCTATTTCATTGGTAGTAACCACAGATTAGTAAGAGACAAGTTGGAATATGGAAAATACTTCTTCTTCAACACAGACTCAGTACAACCTTTTGGGCTCTATCAAGACTAGAAGGGGAGGTCTGGGCAGCTTCTGCCCAAATATGGCAACAGTATTCTATTTCAGTAGTAGTAACCACAGATTAGTAAGAGACAAGTTGGAATATGGAAAATAATTCTTCTCCAACACAGACTCAGCACAACATTTTGGGCTCTATCAAGACTTGAATGGGAGGTCTGGGCAGCTTCTGCCCAAATATGGCAACAGTATTCTATTTCAGTGGTAGTAACCACAGATTACTAAGAGACAAGTTGGAATATAGAAAATAATTCTTCTTCAACACAGACTCAGCACAACCTTTTGGGCTCTATCAAGACTAGAAAGGGAGGTCTGGACAGCCTCTGCACAAATATGGCAACAGTATTCTATTTCAGTGGTAGTAACCACAGATTAGTCAGAGACAAGTTGGAATATGGAAAATAATTCATCTTAAACACAGACTCAGCAAAAACTTTTGGGCTCTATCAAGACTAGAATGGTAGGTCTGGGCATCTTCTGCCCAAATATGGCAACAGTATTCTATTTCATTGGTAGTAACCACAGATTAGTAAGAGACAAGTTGGAATATGGAAAATAATTCTTCTTCAACACAGACTCAGCACAACCTTTTAGGCTCTAGCAAGACTAGAAACGGAGGTATGGACAGCTTCTGCCCAAATATGGCAACAGTATTCTATTTCATTGGTAGTAACCACAGATTAGTAAGAGATAAGTTGGAATATGGAAAATAATTCTTCTCCAACACAGACTCAGCACAACCTTTTGGGCTCTATCAAGACTAGAAACGGAGGTCTGGACAGCCTCTACCCAAATATGGCAACAGTATTCTATTTCATTGGTAGTAACCACAGATCAGTAAGAGACAAGTTGGAATATGGAAAATAATTCTTCTTCAACACTGACTCAGCACAACCTTTTGGGCTCTATCAAGACTAGAATGGGAGTTCTGGGCATCTTCTGCTAAATATGGCAACAGTATTCTATTTCAGTGGTAGTAACCACAGATAAGTAAGAGACAAGTTGGAATATGGAAAATAATTCTTCTCCAACTGAGACTCAGCACAACATTTTGGGCTCTATCAAGACTAGAAAGGGAGGTCTGGGCATCTTCTGCCCAAATATGGCAACAGTATTCTATTTCAGTAGTAGTAACCACAGATTAGTAAGAGACAAGTTGGAATATGGAAAATAATTCTTCTTCAACACAGACTCAGCACAACCTTTTGGGCTATATCTAGACTAGAAAGGGTGGTCTGGGCAGCGTCTGCCCATATATGGCAACAGTATTCTATTTCAGTGGTAGTAACCACAGATTAGTAAGAGACAAGTTGTAATATAGAAAATAATTCTTCTTCAACACAGACTCAGCGCAACCTTTTGGGCTATATCAAGACTAGAAAGGGAGGTCTGGGCATCTTCTGCCCAAATATGGCAACAGTATTCTATTTCAGTGGTAGTAACCACAGATTAGTAAGAGACAAGTTGGAATATAGAAAATAATTCTTCTTCAACACAGACTCAGCACAACCTTTTGGGCTCTATCAAGACTAGAAAGGGAGGTCTGGACAGCTTCTGCCCAAATATGGCAACAGTATTCTATTTCATTGGTAGTAACCACAGATTAGTAAGAAACAAGTTGGAATATGGAAAATAATTCTTCTTCAACACAGACTCAGCACAACCTTTTGGGCTCTATCAAGACTAGAAAGGGAGGTCAGGGCAGCTTTTGCCCAAATATGGCAACAGTATTCTATTTCATTGGTAGTAACCACAGATTAGTAAGAGACAAGTTGGAATATGGAAAATACTTCTTCTTCAACACAGACTCAGTACAACCTTTTGGGCTCTATCAAGACTAGAAGGGGAGGTCTGGGCAGCTTCTGCCCAAATATGGCAACAGTATTCTATTTCAGTAGTAGTAACCACAGATTAGTAAGAGACAAGTTGGAATATGGAAAATAATTCTTCTCCAACACAGACTCAGCACAACATTTTGGGCTCTATCAAGACTTGAATGGGAGGTCTGGGCAGCTTCTGCCCAAATATGGCAACAGTATTCTATTTCAGTGGTAGTAACCACAGATTACTAAGAGACAAGTTGGAATATAGAAAATAATTCTTCTTCAACACAGACTCAGCACAACCTTTTGGGCTCTATCAAGACTAGAAAGGGAGGTCTGGACAGCCTCTGCACAAATATGGCAACAGTATTCTATTTCAGTGGTAGTAACCACAGATTAGTCAGAGACAAGTTGGAATATGGAAAATAATTCATCTTAAACACAGACTCAGCAAAAACTTTTGGGCTCTATCAAGACTAGAATGGTAGGTCTGGGCATCTTCTGCCCAAATATGGCAACAGTATTCTATTTCATTGGTAGTAACCACAGATTAGTAAGAGACAAGTTGGAATATGGAAAATAATTCTTCTTCAACACAGACTCAGCACAACCTTTTAGGCTCTATCAAGACTAGAAACGGAGGTATGGACAGCTTCTGCCCAAATATGGCAACAGTATTCTATTTCATTGGTAGTAACCACAGATTAGTAAGAGATAAGTTGGAATATGGAAAATAATTCTTCTCCAACACAGACTCAGCACAACCTTTTGGGCTCTATCAAGACTAGAAACGGAGGTCTGGACAGCCTCTACCCAAATATGGCAACAGTATTCTATTTCATTGGTAGTAACCACAGATCAGTAAGAGACAAGTTGGAATATGGAAAATAATTCTTCTTCAACACTGACTCAGCACAACCTTTTGGGCTCTATCAAGACTAGAATGGGAGTTCTGGGCATCTTCTGCTAAATATGGCAACAGTATTCTATTTCAGTGGTAGTAACCACAGATAAGTAAGAGACAAGTTGGAATATGGAAAATAATTCTTCTCCAACTGAGACTCAGCACAACATTTTGGGCTCTATCAAGACTAGAAAGGGAGGTCTGGGCATCTTCTGCCCAAATATGGCAACAGTATTCTATTTCAGTAGTAGTAACCACAGATTAGTAAGAGACAAGTTGGAATATGGAAAATAATTCTTCTTCAACACAGACTCAGCACAACCTTTTGGGCTATATCTAGACTAGAAAGGGTGGTCTGGGCAGCGTCTGCCCATATATGGCAACAGTATTCTATTTCAGTGGTAGTAACCACAGATTAGTAAGAGACAAGTTGTAATATAGAAAATAATTCTTCTTCAACACAGACTCAGCGCAACCTTTTGGGCTATATCAAGACTAGAAAGGGAGGTCTGGGCATCTTCTGCCCAAATATGGCAACAGTATTCTATTTCAGTGGTAGTAACCACAGATTAGTAAGAGACAAGTTGGAATATGGAAAATACTTCTTCTTCAACACAGACTCAGTACAACCTTTTGGGCTCTATCAAGACTAGAAGGGGAGGTCTGGGCAGCTTCTGCCCAAATATGGCAACAGTATTCTATTTCAGTAGTAGTAACCACAGATTAGTAAGAGACAAGTTGGAATATGGAAAATAATTCTTCTCCAACACAGACTCAGCACAACATTTTGGGCTCTATCAAGACTTGAATGGGAGGTCTGGGCAGCTTCTGCCCAAATATGGCAACAGTATTCTATTTCAGTGGTAGTAACCACAGATTACTAAGAGACAAGTTGGAATATAGAAAATAATTCTTCTTCAACACAGACTCAGCACAACCTTTTGGGCTCTATCAAGACTAGAAAGGGAGGTCTGGACAACCTCTGCACAAATATGGCAACAGTATTCTATTTCAGTGGTAGTAACCACAGATTAGTCAGAGACAAGTTGGAATATGGAAAATAATTCATCTTAAACACAGACTCAGCAAAAACTTTTGGGCTCTATCAAGACTAGAATGGGAGGTCTAGGCATCTTCTGCCCAAATATGGCAACAGTATTCTATTTCATTGGTAGTAACCACAGATTAGTAAGAGACAAGTTGGAATATGGAAAATAATTCTTCTTCAACACAGACTCAGCACAACCTTTTGGGCTCTATCAAGACTAGAAACGGAGGTCTGGACAGCTTCTGCCCAAATATGGCAACAGTATTCTATTTCATTGGTAGTAACCACAGATTAGTAAGAGATAAGTTGGAATATGGAAAATAATTCTTCTCCAACACAGACTCAGCACAACCTTTTGGGCTCTATCAAGACTAGAAACGGAGGTCTGGACAGCTTCTACCCAAATATGGCAACAGTATTCTATTTCATTGGTAGTAACCACAGATCAGCAAGAGACAAGGTGGAATATGGAAAATAATTCTTCTTCAACACTGACTCAGCACAACCTTTTGGGCTCTATCAAGACTAGAATGGGAGTTCTGGGCATCTTCTGCCCAAATATGGCAACAGTATTCTATTTCAGTGGTAGTAACCACAGATTAGTTAGAGACAAGTTGGAATATGGAAAATAATTCTTCTCCAACACAGACTCAGCACAACCTCTTGGGCTCTATCAGTACTACAAAGAGTGGTCTGGGCATCTTCTGTCTATATATGCAACAGTATTCTATTTCAATGGTGGTAACCATAGATTAGTAAGAGATAAGTTGGAATATGGAAAATAATTCATCTTCAACACAGACTCAGCACAACCTTTTGGGCTCTATCAAGACTAGAATAAAAGGTCTGGGCATCTTCTGCCCAAATATGGCAACATTATTGTATTTCAGTGGTAGTAACCACAGATTAGTAAGAGACAAGTTGGAATATGGAAAATAATTCTTCTTCAACACAGACTCAGCACAACATTTTGGGCTCTATCAAGACTAGAAAGGGAAGTCTGGGCAACTTCTACCCAAATATGGCAACAGTATTCTATTTCAATGGTAGTAACCACAGATTAGTAAGAGACAAGTTGGAATATGGAAAATTATTCATCTTCAACACAGACTGAGCAACACATTTTGGGCTCTATCAAGACTAGAATGGGAGGTCTGGGCATCTTCTGCCCAAATATGGCAACAGTATTCTATTTCAGTGGTAGTAACCACAGATTAGTAAGAGACAAGTTGGAATATGGAAAATAATTCTTCTCCAACAGAGACTGAGCACAACCTTTTGGGCTCTATCAAGACTAGAAAGGGAGGTCTGGGCATCTTCTGCCCAAATATGGCAACAGTATTCTATTTCAGTAGTAGTAACCACAGATTAGTAAGAGACAAGTCGGAATATGGAAAATAATTCTTCTCCAACACAGACTCCGCACAACCTTTTGGGCTCTATCAAGACTAGAATGGGAGGTCTGGACAGCTTCTGCCCAAATATGGCAACAGTATTCTATTTCAGTGGTAGTAACCACAGATAAGTAAGAGACAAGTTGGAATATGGAAAATAATTCTTCTCCAACTGAGACTCAGCACAACATTTTGGGCTCTATCAAGACTAGAAAGGGAGGTCTGGGCATCTTCTGCCCAAATATGGCAACAGTATTCTATTTCAGTAGGAGTAACCACAGATTAGTAAGAGACAAGTTGGAATATGGAAAATAATTCTTCTTCA
The DNA here is from genome assembly GCA_037127315.1 of Ascarosepion bandense. NCBI lineage: Eukaryota > Metazoa > Mollusca > Cephalopoda > Sepiida > Sepiidae > Ascarosepion > Ascarosepion bandense. The sequence goes on from JBBBDQ010002539.1 coordinate 389,106, forward strand.
ACACAGACTCAGCACAACCTTTTGGGCTATATCTAGACTAGAAAGGGTGGTCTGGGCAGCGTCTGCCCATATATGGCAACAGTATTCTATTTCATTGGTAGTAACCACAGATTAGTAAGAGACAAGTTGGAATATAGAAAATAATTCTTCTTCAACACAGACTCAGCGCAACCTTTTGGGCTATATCAAGACGAGAAAGGGAGGTCTGGGCATCTTCTGCCCAAATATGGCAACAGTATTCTATTTCAGTGGTAGTAACCACAGATTACTAAGAGACAAGTTGGAATATAGAAAATAATTCTTCTTCAACACAGACTCAGCACAACCTTTTGGGCTCTATCAAGACTAGAAAGGTAGGTCTGGACAGCTTCTGCCCAAATATGGCAACAGTATTCTATTTCAGTGGTAGTAACCACAGATTAGTAAGAAACAAGTTGGAATATGGAAAATAATTCTTCTTCAACACAGACTCAGCACAACCTTTTGGGCTCTATCAAGACTAGAAAGGGAGGTCAGGGCAGCTTTTGCCCAAATATGGCAACAGTATTCTATTTCATTGGTAGTAACCACAGATTAGTAAGAGACAAGTTGGAACATGGAAAATACTTCTTCTTCAACACAGACTCAGTACAACCTTTTGGGCTCTATCAAGACTAGAAGGGGAGGTCTGGGCAGCTTCTGCCCAAATATGGCAACAGTATTCTATTTCAGTAGTAGTAACCACAGATTAGTAAGAGACAAGTTGGAATATGGAAAATAATTCTTCTCCAACACAGACTCAGCACAACATTTTGGGCTCTATCAAGACTTGAATGGGAGGTCTGGGCAGCTTCTGCCCAAATATGGCAACAGTATTCTATTTCAGTGGTAGTAACCACAGATTACTAAGAGACAAGTTGGAATATAGAAAATAATTCTTCTTCAACACAGACTCAGCACAACCTTTTGGGCTCTATCAAGACTAGAAAGGGAGGTCTGGACAGCCTCTGCACAAATATGGCAACAGTATTCTATTTCAGTTGTAGTAACCACAGATTAGTCAGAGACAAGTTGGAATATGGAAAATAATTCATCTTAAACACAGACTCAGCAAAAACTTTTGGGCTCTATCAAGACTAGAATGGGAGGTCTAGGCATCTTCTGCCCAAATATGGCAACAGTATTCTATTTCATTGGTAGTAACCACAGATTAGTAAGAGACAAGTTGGAATATGGAAAATAATTCTTCTTCAACACAGACTCAGCACAACCTTTTGGGCTCTATCAAGACTAGAAACGGAGGTCTGGACAGCTTCTGCCCAAATATGGCAACAGTATTCTATTTCATTGGTAGTAACCACAGATTAGTAAGAGATAAGTTGGAATATGGAAAATAATTCTTCTCCAACACAGACTCAGCACAACCTTTTGGGCTCTATCAAGACTAGAAACGGAGGTCTGGACAGCTTCTACCCAAATATGGCAACAGTATTCTATTTCATTGATAGTAACCACAGATCAGTAAGAGACAAGTTGGAATTTGGAAAATAATTCTTCTTCAACACTGACTCAGCACAACCTTTTGGGCTCTATCAAGACTAGAATGGGAGTTCTGGGCATCTTCTGCCCAAATATGGCAACAGTATTCTATTTCAGTGGTAGTAACCACAGATTAGTAAGAGACAAGTTGGAATATGGAAAATAATTCTTCTCCAACACAGACTCAGCACAACCTTCTGGGCTCTATCAAGACTACAAAGGGTGGTCTGGGCATCTTCTGTCTATATATGCAACAGTATTCTATTTCAATTGGTGGTAACCATAGATTAGTAAGAGACAAGTTGGAATATGGAAAATAATTCATCTTCAACACAGACTCAGCACAACCTTTTGGGCTCTATCAAGACTAGAATAAATGGTCTGGGCATCTTCTGCCCAAATATGGCAACTTTATTGTATTTCAGTGGTAGTAACCACAGATTAGTAAGAGACAAGTTGGAATATGGAAAATAATTCTTCTTCAACACAGACTCAGCACAACCTTTTGGGCTCTATCAAGACTAGAAAGGGAGGTCAGGGCAGCTTTTGCCCAAATATGGCAACAGTATTCTCTTTCATTGGTAGTAACCACAGATTAGTAAGAGACAAGTTGGAATATGGAAAATACTTCTTCTTCAACGCAGACTCAGTACAACCTTTTGGGCTCTATCAAGACTAGAAGGGGAGGTCTGGACAGCTTCTGCCCAAATATGGCAACAGTATTCTATTTCAGTACTAGTAACCACAGATTAGTAAGAGACAAGTTGGAATATGGAAAATAATTCTTCTCCAACACATACTCAGCACAACATTTTGGGCTCTATCAAGACTTGAATGGGAGGTCTGGGCAGCTTCTGCCCAAATATGGCAACAGTATTCTATTTCAGTGGTAGTAACCACAGATTACTAAGAGACAAGTTGGAATATAGAAAATAATTCTTCTTCAACACAGACTCAGCACAACCTTTTGGGCTCTATCAAGACTAGAAAGGGAGGTCTGGACAGCCTCTGCACAAATATGGCAACAGTATTCTATTTCAGTTGTAGTAACCACAGATTAGTAAGAGACAAGTTGGAATATGGAAAATAATTCATCTTAAACACAGACTCAGCAAAAACTTTTGGGCTCTATCAAGACTAGAATGGGAGGTCTAGGCATCTTCTGCCCAAATATGGCAACAGTATTCTATTTCATTGGTAGTAACCACAGATTAGTAAGAGACAAGTTGGAATATGGAAAATAATTCTTCTTCAACACAGACTCAGCACAACCTTTTGGGCTCTATCAAGACTAGAAACGGAGGTCTGGACAGCTTCTGCCCAAATATGGCAACATTATTGTATTTCAGTGGTAGTAACCACAGATTAGTAAGAGATAAGTTGGAATATGGAAAATAATTCTTCTCCAACACAGACTCAGCACAACCTTTTGGGCTCTATCAAGACTAGAAACGGAGGTCTGGACAGCTTCTACCCAAATATGGCAACAGTATTCTATTTCATTGGTAGTAACCACAGATCAGCAAGAGACAAGTTGGAATATGGAAAATAATTCTTCTTCAACACTGACTCAGCACAACCTTTTGGGCTCTATCAAGACTAGAATGGGAGTTCTGGGCATCTTCTGCCCAAATATGGCAACAGTATTCTATTTCAGTGGTAGTAACCACAGATTAGTTAGAGACAAGTTGGAATATGGAAAATAATTCTTCTCCAACACAGACTCAGCACAACCTCTTGGGCTCTATCAGTACTACAAAGGGTGGTCTGGGCATCTTCTGTCTATATATGCAACAGTATTCTATTTCAATGGTGGTAACCATAGATTAGTAAGAGACAAGTTGGAATATGGAAAATAATTCATCTTCAACACAGACTCAGCACAACCTTTTGGGCTCTATCAAGACTAGAATAAAAAGTCTGGGCATCTTCTGCCCAAATATGGCAACATTATTGTATTTCAGTGGTAGTAACCACAGATTAGTAAGAGACAAGTTGGAATATGGAAAATAATTCTTCTTCAACACAGACTCAGCACAACATTTTGGGCTCTATCAAGACTAGAAAGGGAAGTCTGGGCAACTTCTACCCAAATATGGCAACAGTATTCTATTTCAATGGTAGTAACCACAGATTAGTAAGAGACAAGTTGGAATATGGAAAATAATTCATCTTCAACACAGACTGAGCAACACATTTTGGGCTCTATCAAGACTAGAATGGGAGGTCTGGGCATCTTCTGCCCAAATATGGCAACAGTATTCTATTTCAGTGGTAGTAACCACAGATTAGTAAGAGACAAGTTGGAATATGGAAAATAATTCTTCTCCAACAGAGACTGAGCACAACCTTTTGGGCTCTATCAAGACTAGAAAGGGAGGTCTGGGCATCTTCTGCCCAAATATGGCAACAGTATTCTATTTCAGTAGTAGTAACCACAGATTAGTAAGAGACAAGTCGGAATATGGAAAATAATTCTTCTCCAACACAGACTCCGCACAACCTTTTGGGCTCTATCAAGACTAGAATGGGAGGTCTGGACAGCTTCTGCCCAAATATGGCAACAGTATTCTATTTCAGTGGTAGTAACCACAGATAAGTAAGAGACAAGTTGGAATATGGAAAATAATTCTTCTCCAACTGAGACTCAGCACAACATTTTGGGCTCTATCAAGACTAGAAAGGGAGGTCTGGGCATCTTCTGCCCAAATATGGCAACAGTATTCTATTTCAGTAGTAGTAACCACAGATTAGTAAGAGACAAGTTGGAATATGGAAAATAATTCTTCTTCAACACAGACTCAGCACAACCTTTTGGGCTATATCTAGACTAGAAAGGGTGGTCTGGGCAGCGTCTGCCCATATATGGCAACAGTATTCTATTTCATTGGTAGTAACCACAGATTAGTAAGAGACAAGTTGGAATATAGAAAATAATTCTTCTTCAACACAGACTCAGCGCAACCTTTTGGGCTATATCAAGACGAGAAGGGAGGTCTGGGCATCTTCTGCCCAAATATGGCAACAGTATTCTATTTCAGTGGTAGTAACCACAGATTACTAAGAGACAAGTTGGAATATAGAAAATAATTCTTCTTCAACACAGACTCAGCACAACCTTTTGGGCTCTATCAAGACTAGAAAGGGAGGTCTGGACAGCTTCTGCCCAAATATGGCAACAGTATTCTATTTCAGTGGTAGTAACCACAGATTAGTAAGAAACAAGTTGGAATATGGAAAATAATTCTTCTTCAACACAGACTCAGCACAACCTTTTGGGCTCTATCAAGACTAGAAAGGGAGGTCGGGGCAGCTTTTGCCCAAATATGGCAACAGTATTCTATTTCATTGGTAGTAACCACAGATTAGTAAGAGACAAGTTGGAACATGGAAAATACTTCTTCTTCAACACAGACTCAGTACAACCTTTTGGGCTCTATCAAGACTAGAAGGGGAGGTCTGGGCAGCTTCTGCCCAAATATGGCAACAGTATTCTATTTCAGTAGTAGTAACCACAGATTAGTAAGAGACAAGTTGGAATATGGAAAATAATTCTTCTCCAACACAGACTCAGCACAACATTTTGGGCTCTATCAAGACTTGAATGGGAGGTCTGGGCAGCTTCTGCCCAAATATGGCAACAGTATTCTATTTCAGTGGTAGTAACCACAGATTACTAAGAGACAAGTTGGAATATAGAAAATAATTCTTCTTCAACACAGACTCAGCACAACCTTTTGGGCTCTATCAAGACTAGAAAGGGAGGTCTGGACAGCCTCTGCACAAATATGGCAACAGTATTCTATTTCAGTTGTAGTAACCACAGATTAGTCAGAGACAAGTTGGAATATGGAAAATAATTCATCTTAAACACAGACTCAGCAAAAACTTTTGGGCTCTATCAAGACTAGAATGGGAGGTCTAGGCATCTTCTGCCCAAATATGGCAACAGTATTCTATTTCATTGGTAGTAACCACAGATTAGTAAGAGACAAGTTGGAATATGGAAAATAATTCTTCTTCAACACAGACTCAGCACAACCTTTTGGGCTCTATCAAGACTAGAAACGGAGGTCTGGACAGCTTCTGCCCAAATATGGCAACAGTATTCTATTTCATTGGTAGTAACCACAGATTAGTAAGAGATAAGTTGGAATATGGAAAATAATTCTTCTCCAACACAGACTCAGCACAACCTTTTGGGCTCTATCAAGACTAGAAACGGAGGTCTGGACAGCTTCTACCCAAATATGGCAACAGTATTCTATTTCATTGATAGTAACCACAGATCAGTAAGAGACAAGTTGGAATTTGGAAAATAATTCTTCTTCAACACTGACTCAGCACAACCTTTTGGGCTCTATCAAGACTAGAATGGGAGTTCTGGGCATCTTCTGCCCAAATATGGCAACAGTATTCTATTTCAGTGGTAGTAACCACAGATTAGTAAGAGACAAGTTGGAATATGGAAAATAATTCTTCTCCAACACAGACTCAGCACAACCTTCTGGGCTCTATCAAGACTACAAAGGGTGGTCTGGGCATCTTCTGTCTATATATGCAACAGTATTCTATTTCAATGGTGGTAACCACAGATTAGTAAGAGACAAGTTGGAATATGGAAAATAATTCATCTTCAACACAGACTCAGCACAACCTTTTGGGCTCTATCAAGACTAGAATAAATGGTCTGGGCATCTTCTGCCCAAATATGGCAACATTATTGTATTTCAGTGGTAGTAACCACAGATTAGTAAGAGACAAGTTGGAATATGGAAAATAATTCTTCTTCAACACAGACTCAGCACAACCTTTTGGGCTCTATCAAGACTAGAAAGGGAGGTCAGGGCAGCTTTTGCCCAAATATGGCAACAGTATTCTATTTCATTGGTAGTAACCACAGATTAGTAAGAGACAAGTTGGAATATGGAAAATACTTCTTCTTCAACACAGACTCAGTACAACCTTTTGGGCTCTATCAAGACTAGAAGGGGAGGTCTGGACAGCTTCTGCCCAAATATGGCAACAGTATTCTATTTCAGTACTAGTAACCACAGATTAGTAAGAGACAAGTTGGAATATGGAAAATAATTCTTCTCCAACACATACTCAGCACAACATTTTGGGCTCTATCAAGACTTGAATGGGAGGTCTGGGCAGCTTCTGCCCAAATATGGCAACAGTATTCTATTTCAGTGGTAGTAACCACAGATTACTAAGAGACAAGTTGGAATATAGAAAATAATTCTTCTTCAACACAGACTCAGCACAACCTTTTGGGCTCTATCAAGACTAGAAAGGGAGGTCTGGACAGCCTCTGCACAAATATGTCAACAGTATTCTATTTCAGTTGTAGTAACCACAGATTAGTCAGAGACAAGTTGGAATATGGAAAATAATTCATCTTAAACACAGACTCAGCAAAAACTTTTGGGCTCTATCAAGACTAGAATGGGAGGTCTAGGCATCTTCTGCCCAAATATGGCAACAGTATTCTATTTCATTGGTAGTAACCACAGATTAGTAAGAGACAAGTTGGAATATGGAAAATAATTCTTCTTCAACACAGACTCAGCACAACCTTTTGGGCTCTATCAAGACTAGAAACGGAGGTCTGGACAGCTTCTGCCCAAATATGGCAACAGTATTCTATTTCATTGGTAGTAACCACAGATTAGTAAGAGATAAGTTGGAATATGGAAAATAATTCTTCTCCAACACAGACTCAGCACAACCTTTTGGGCTCTATCAAGACTAGAAACGGAGGTCTGGACAGCTTCTACCCAAATATGGCAACAGTATTCTATTTCATTGGTAGTAACCACAGATCAGTAAGAGACAAGTTGGAATTTGGAAAATAATTCTTCTTCAACACTGACTCAGCACAACCTTTTGGGCTCTATCAAGACTAGAATGGGAGTTCTGGGCATCTTCTGCCCAAATATGGCAACAGTATTCTATTTCAGTGGTAGTAACCACAGATTAGTAAGAGACAAGTTGGAATATGGAAAATAATTCTTCTCCAACACAGACTCAGCACAACCTTCTGGGCTCTATCAAGACTACAAAGGGTGGTCTGGGCATCTTCTGTCTATATATGCAAGAGTATTCCATTTCAATGGTGGTAACCATAGATTAGTAAGAGACAAGTTGGAATATGGAAAATAATTCATCTTCAACACAGACTCAGCACAACCTTTTGGGCTCTATCAAGACTAGAATAAAAGGTCTGGGCATCTTCTGCCCAAATATGGCAACATTATTGTATTTCAGTGGTAGTAACCACAGATTAGTAAGAGACAAGTTGGAATATGGAAAATAATTCTTCTTCAACACAGACTCAGCACAACCTTTTGGGCTCTATCAATACTAGAATGAGAGTTCTGGGCAGCTTCTGCCCAAATATGGCAACAGTATTCTATTTCATTGGTAGTAACCACAGATTAGTAAGAGACAAGTTGGAATATAGAAAATAATTCTTCTCCAACACAGACTCAGCACAACATTTTGGGCTCTATCAAGACTTGAATGGGAGGTCTGGGCATCTTCTGCCCAAATATGGTAACAGTATTCTATTTCATTGGTAGTAACCACAGATTAGTACGAGACAAGTTGGAATATGGAAAATAATTCATCTTCAACACAGACTCAGCACAACCTTTTGGGCTCTATCAAGACTAGAAAGGGAGGTCTGGGCAACTTCTGCCCAAACATGGCAACAGTATTCTATTTCAGTGGTAGTAACCACAGATTAGTAAGAGACAAGTCACAATATGGAAAATAATTCTTCTCCAACACAGACTCAGCACAACCTTTTGGGCTCTATCAAGACTACAAAGGGTGGTCTGGGCATCTTCTGTCTATATATGCAACAGTATTCTATTTCAATGGTGGTAACCACAGATTAGTAAGAGACAAGTTGGAATATGAAAAATAATTCTTCTCCAACACAGACTCAGCACAACATTTTGGGCTCTATCAAGACTTGAATGGGAGGTCTGGGCATCTTCTGCCCAAATATGGAAACAGTATTTTATTTCAGTGGTAGTAACCACAAATTAGTAAAAGACAAGCTGGAATATAGAAAATAATTCTTCTTCAACACTGACTCAGCACAACCTTTTGGGCTCTATCAAGACTAGAATGGGAGTTCTGGGCATCTTCTGCCCAAATATGGCAACAGTATTCTATTTCAGTGGTAGTAACCACAGATTAGTAAGTGACAAGTTGGAATATGGAAAATAATTCTTCTCCAACAGAGACTGAGCACAACCTTTTGGGCTCTATCAAGACTAGAAAGGGAGGTCTGGGCATCTTCTGCCCAAATATGGCAACAGTATTTTATTTCAGTGGTAGTAACCACAGATTAGTAAGAGACACGTTGGAATATAGAAAATAATTCTTCTTCAACACAGACTCAGCACAACCTTTTGGGCTCTATCAAGACTAGAAAGGGATGTCTGGACAGCTTCTGCCCAAATATGGAAACAGTATTCTATTTCAGTGGTAGTAACCACAGATAAGTAAGAGACAAGTTGGAATATGGAAAATAATTCTTCTCCAACTGAGACTCAGCACAACCTTTTGGGCTCTATCAAGACTAGAAAGGGAGCTCTGGGCAGCTTCTGCCCAAATATGGCAACAGTATTCTATTTCAGTGGTAGTAACCACAGATTAGTAAGAGACAAGTTGGAATATGGAAAATAATTCTTCTCCAACACAGACTCAGCACAACCTTTTGGGCTCTATCAAGACTAGAAAGGGAGGTCTGGTCATCTTCTTCCCAAATATGGCAACAGTATTCTATTTCAATGGTAGTAACCACAGATTAGTAAGGGACAAGTTGGAATATGGAAAATAATTCTTCTTCAACACAGACTCAGCACAACCTTTTGGGCTCTATCAAGACTTGAATAAAAGGTCTGCGCATCTTCTGCCCAAATATGGCAACAGTATTCTATTTCAATGGTAGTAACCACAGATTAGTAAGAGACAAGTTGGAATATAGAAAATAATTCTTCTTCAACACAGACTCAGCTCAACCTTTTGGTCTCTATCACGACTAGAAAGGGCGGCTTGGGCATCTTCTACCTAAATATGGAAACAGTACTCTATTTTCAGCTTGATCTGGCTCTCATAAATGTAGAAGATAGCAATTGGAGTCAGGTATTTACTGGAGCAATCTAAAGAGATGATTATTTTATTTGTATCTATTGTGATACATCATATATAGGAATTCCACTTGAGGTCAGGTATCAGTCTGAGACCTAATATCCTCTCAAGGCACAGGACCTCCTTGAGAGGACATCTCTTCATCATGAATGGCTGTAATTTGGGGTCTGATTGGCAGTGAAAGTCCATAACCAGTTTGGTTTTAGCGGAATTGAATGTAATCAACCAGTTCTTTCTTCCCCACTGGGAAGTTAGTGTTAGATTGGAAGAGAGATCAGCTTCCAGTTTCTGATCTTCAAAGCTTTTACAGGTTTGCCTGATATCATTGGCACAGACATTTAGAAATGATCAGTGTGTATTCTTAGGTAGATCATTTATGTAAATTAGAAAGAGGGTTAGTCCAAGAAGTGATCCATGGGGCATACTTGCATTGACTGCCAGGGCCTTGGAGGTCATTACTGTTACAAAGGAATTTATAATAGAGAAAACCCTTCTAGTGATTCTATAGACTGTAAATCTTTGTGCACACCCTGTCAAAGGCCTTCTAGATATTTAGTGTTATGGTCCTTGCAGTATATGTGTTGTCAAAGGCCTCATTCTGTGTGTAAATGTAGTTAGGATTTCAGCAGTAGATCAGATTGATTAAAATCCATACTGCTCACTGCAAAAGAGGTTGTTCCTATCCAGGTGCTCAATGACCTTCTTGTTGATTAAGGCCTCAAAAACTTTATAGATGATACTGAGGAGACTGATGAGTCTGTACTGGTATGGAGAGGATTGGTTACTCATTTTTGTGAAGACCAAACATGACACTTACCCACTTCCACATGTTTGAGAAAAACTTCTTCTGTAAGCAGCAGTTAAATAACTTTGCTAGAATCGAGGATAATTCTGGGTTGATGTTCCTAAGAATGACCACTGGAATTTTATCTGAACCAGTGGCTTTTTGTAGATTTTTGATAAATCTAGATATTTCTTTTACTGAAATGAGTATATTACTGAGATTGGGAAGTTGGGGAGGGGATGGCATTTATCATATCTAAATTTATTTATAAATGGAACTTTGTCTCTGTGTGTGTCTGTGTGTGTGTCTGTTACCTATAGACTCTGAACCGGCTGAACCAATTTTCTTGAAAATTTACACAGTTGTACTATAAGCATCTGCGAGTGTTCTTAGCTAGGTTTTGTGTTGAGGTACCCCTGATAAATATCAAAAATTGAGAATCTAAATATTACATACGAAGATAATGTTAGAATATAAAATATTTGAGTTTGACACACTAGTCACCAGATGATCCCTGTATAAAATATATATTATTATAAATTATTAAATTACGATTACAAATCTAAATAATGTTAAGTTTTATTTGTTTCATCTGACAATTGATTTTTGAAAGAATTTTCAAATCAGTGTTTGTTTTTTTTACTGCAAGAAAGCTGCTAAAATTTTCTCTCTTTGGTCCCTCTGCTGATGCAATAAAACAAGATTTTAACCCAAATTTGAAACATGCTAGAAAGGATTAAAAAATTTAAGTGAATAATCAAAAAAGACATTAGTCTTGCTTAATAGCATAAAATTTTGATGATCAGACAATAAAGCATATTCCTCTTCCAAAGACAAAATATTTTCGGCTCAATCATCTATGTAAAGCATAATTGTGTATTTGTTCTGGTTTGTCATCTTGAACAAACTATTACTGTATGAAGTAAATCAATCCTCTCTTATGCCAGATTAAAATTTAACACCTGAAGCTTCCTTTTGATGATTTTTATTTATCTACACATCACCATTATGGTGGTAGGTTTAACATAAAATGACAATGTGCAGAACTACACAACTACATGTGAGTGATGCCAGGTAATATCAAGATATTTTGAAAATTCTTTTAGGGATACCTGAGGCATCAGAGACTAACTTCGAACGTCCAAATGAAATACAATGGGAAAAGTAGAGTATGGCAGTGATTACTCTATTTATGTTTCAGCAGAGCCTGAATTTTCACATCATAATGAACAGGTGAGGCCCTCTGTCTTGAGCACCTATTGGGACTCAACTTAGATCTCAAGTGGAACTTGTATATACAATCCATTGCTGAAAATGCTGTAAAAATGATAATTTCCCTATCTTGAGCAACTATTGGGACACAACTTAGATCTCAAGTGGAACTTGTATATACAATGCATTGCAGAAAATGCTTGAATGATGATCAGTTCCCTGACTTCAACAACTGTTGTGATTCAACTTAGATATCAAGTGGAACTTGTATATACAATCCATTGCTAAAAATGCTGGAAAGATGATCAGTTCCCTGACTTGAGCCCCTATTAGGACTCAACTTAGATCTCAAGTGGAAATTGTATATACAATCCATTGCTAAAAATGCTGGAAACATGATCAATTCCCTGAATTGAGCACCTATTAGGACTCAACTTAGATCTCAAGTGGAACTTGTATATACAATCCATTGCTAAAAATACTGGAAGGATGAACAGTTCCCTGACTTGAGCACCTATTGGGACGCAACTTAGACCACAACTGGAACTTGTATATACAATCCATTGCTGAAAATGCTGTAAAAATGATAAGTTCCCTGTCTTGAGCAACTATTGGGACACAACTTAGATCTCAAGTTGAACTTGTATATACAATCCATTGCTGAAAATGCTGGAAAGATGATCATTTCCCTGACTACAACAACTATTGTGATTCAACTTAGATATCAAGTGGAACTTGTATATACAATCCATTGCTAAAAATGCTGGAAACATGATCAGTTCCCTGACTTGAGCCCCTATTAGGACTCAACTTAGATCTCAAGTGGAACTTGTATATACTATTCATTGCTAAAAATGCTGGAAACATGATCAGTTTCTGGTCTTGAGCACCTATTGGAATTCAACTTAGATCTCAAGTGGAACTTGTATATACCTTCCATTGCTACAAATGCTGGAATGATGATAAGTTGCCTGACTTGAGCACCTATTCAGACTCAACTTAGATCTTAAGTGGAATTTGTATATACAATCCATTGCTAAAAATGCTGGAAACATGATCAGTTCCCTGACTTGAACACCTATTGGGACTCAACTTAGATCTCAAGTGGAACTTGTATATACAATCCATTGCTAAAAATGCTGGAATGATGATCAGTTGCCTGACTTGAGCACCTATTCAGACTCAACTTAGATCTCAAGTGGAAATTGTATATACAATCCATTGCTAAAAATGCTGGAAACATGATCAATTCCCTGAATTGAGCACCTATTAGGACTCAACTTAGATCTCAAGTGGAACTTGTATATACAATCCATTGCTAAAAATGCTGGAAACATGATCAATTCCCTGAATTGAGCACCTATTAGGACTCAACTTAGATCTGAAGTGAAACTTACATATACAATTCATTGATAAAGATTCTGGAAAGATGAACAGTTCCCAGACATGAGCACCTATTGGGACTCAACTTAATTATCAAGTGCAAATTGTAGATACAACCCATTGCTAAAAATGCTGGAAACATGATCAGTTCCCTGACTTGAGCACCTATTGGGACTCAACTTAGATCTCAAGTGGAACTTGTATATACAATCCATTGCTAAAAATGCTGCAAAGATGATCATTTCCCTATCTTGAGCAAGTATTTGGATTCAACTTAGATATCAAGTGGAACGTATATACAATCCATTGCTAAAAATACTGGAAGGATGATCAGTTCCCTGACTTGAGCACCTATTGGGACTCAACTTAGATCTCAAGTGGAACTTGTATATACAATCCATTGCTAAAAATGCTTCAAAGATGATCAGTTCCCTATCTTGAGCAAGTATTTGGATTCAACTTAGATATCAAGTGGAACGTATATACAATCCATTACTAAAAATGCTGGATCAGTTCCTTGACTTCAGCAACTATTGGGACTCAACTTAGATCTCAAGTGGAACTTGTATATACAATCCATTCTAAAAATACTGGAAAGATGATCAGTTCCCTGACTTCAGCAACTATTGGGACTCAACTTAGAGCTGAAGTGGAACTTGTATATGCAATCCATTCTAAAAATACTGGAAAGATGATCAGTTCCCTGACTTGAGCACCTATTGGGACTCTACTTAGAACTCAAGTGGAACTTGTATATACAATCCATTACTAAAATGCTGGAAAGATGATCAGTTCCCTGTATGACTCTAGTAAATAAATGACTCTTCCTGCTCTTCTACCTTTATGAAAGCCAGATGAGGCCAGAATTAAGTATGGATAGGAGCTGCTCATTTTTCACTTTACAATTTTGATTGAATCTAAAAGTCTCTCTTTGCTCTTATAGATGACAAATTATTTGACACACTTCTATCCCTTTCTCACAATTGAAACATTGCAAGCCTCTTGTTGCTCTTTCACTATTTCCATGGAAAGTGTCCAGATAAACACCTTTTAGTTCCATTAGTTCTGACTTTCACATTTAAGACCCATCCAGCCATGCCAATTGTAATAAACCACCTTCATTCCTTTTGTATTCCTATGTGAGATTTAGGTTTTACTTAAGCAGCTTTTTCCTATGAACCAGTGCTTCGTGGAATAAACTCTCAAGAGGATGCTTCTCTGATCACTACAATATTAATGTATTCAAGTCTAGGGTTAACTATTACCTTGTTAAAATCCAGAATGTACAGGTTTTTATTGCTATGTGAGTGTTGGGATTCCTAAATATTTCTTCTTTCTATTGTGCACATGGGCAAGGCTTTAGGCAGTGGATGCTACTGACTGTCATCGCTTCATTGTGTGTGTTATTGTATGCATATACATGTATAGATTAAATTCGTCCTCAAAATTGTTTTGAGCCTTGAGAAGCAGTAGGCTTCTATTTTTATATCTGTAAGGGAAATCTGAACTTTTCGGATACATGGTTTTCATTAACTAGAAAATAATTTCACACCGACTTGTGAAAATCTTTTTCTTGAATTTGTATGAGTGATGAAAGAAGTTATCATTATTATTTTCTAAATGATTCACTAATGATATGTGGTAGGTCTACAACTATGTCCACCAGTATTTTAGCAGTATTTATCCTTGTAATAATTGTCTATCAAATTTTCTGGTGGGATTTTAGTGGATGAATAGAATTACTTCCCCATATATTCTTATAAACTGTGCCTCTTACTCTGTAATCCTCTACTTTGAGTGGCTCTGGAGCCTTGTACATAACTGGAAAAAGTTCTGTTAAAGACCATGAAGTGAAGGTAACTAAATTGTACTGACATTGTTATGGTTCTAAAAATCAAATACAAAAGTAAAACCATGACAATGTTGACACACTTAATTGCATGAAGAAGTATTTGTCAAAGTATATTCTTTTCATTGAAAAACCTCTTAATCTTGAGCATATAATTTTAGTTCTTAAATGTTAAAAACTTTGCCTTATTGAGAACTTGATTTCAGTATTGGCTCATCTGGTACCCAAGTTAACAAGTTTTATCTGGTTCAGCTGTTGGCTATACTTGTTATCATAAAATAACATGAAAAAGGAAGTTTTATTCAATACAAAAGCAAAAAAGGTACATTTTCCAATAGGGATTAGTTGACCTATTATTGACAACATCACACCTCACAACACCTGTTTTGTTAGAAGAAGAAGAAAAAGGTTAGGCACAGGAGAAAACAGGTGTCAGGTGTTAATTTCCAAAAATCATACAGGAAAATATAAAAAGGAAATATCTTCAATTAGTTTCAAATTAACCACCACTTGCCCTGTGGTCTGTATAGAAAAAAGTAAACTTTTCTTAAAATTTGATTCTCAATTTGATTTTTCTAAAAAAACAAGTTCTAAAATATGGGAATAAATAAATACTAAGTGAATAGGACAAATCTGATATTTTCTATTTTTTTTTTTGTTTGTTTAATTGTTAATTTAATTTTTTTAATCTAGTTGTGTAAATTTGCAACAGTAATCATTAATTCCTAAGTAATATTTGTTTATCAATAAAACGCATTCAATGGTAAAGTTAAATTGAGTAGATACTGCAATTTTGTGTAAAATAAGCCTTATTATTGTGTATGTGTAAGATAGATAGATAGATAGATAGATAGATAGATAGATAGATAGATAGCTAGATAGACAGATAGATAGATAGATATGAATAAAAATGAGTTAGAAAAAGATAGAGAGGTAATGAAAGGAACAGATTAGCATGAAATATTTTTTTGTAGGTATATATATGAAATGATTAGACATGGAAAGTTTCAACCATGAGTTCAAATTTGATATTGACTATATAGATAGATAGATAGATAGATAGATAGATAGATAGATATCAACAAAATGGTTTAGAGAAAGATTATTTTGTATTTTTGTAAGTATATATATAAACTGATTAGACATGGAAACTTTCAGCCATGAGTTCAAATTTGATATTGAATATATATATATATATATATATATATATATAGTAACATGACTTGAAAAAAAATCCAACCTTTTGATCCATGATAACCACCTCAATCTTTCTAAACCAGTAGAAAGGATAGCAGGTGGATAGGTATGTGTTGTCACATGATAGGATAAGCTGTAGTTAAATTTTGACATAACAGTAGACAGCTTGTTAATTATGCAAGACTATATCAATAAGATGGATAGATAAGTTAATATGTGAGTTGGTAGGTGTGACATTGACATGCATTAAGGAGGAGGTTCTCTATTAATATCACCTCACAATGAACTAACAGCTAGAAATGTGTTTTTTGTGTATTTATATATTGTGCATTATTGTTTTTCTATATACATGCATTTATTCATTTTATGTTCTGCTGGTATCAAATTATTTAATGTGTATCGATGTATTGTACATTTGATGAATGTAGATAAAAATTAATCAACTTATAAATATATATATATGTAGATAGACTAAACTATCGCCCAGTTTACACTCCACCTACATCTATTGAACAGGTGAAGAGGCTCATCCCTTGTTTCCTGTTTAGGATGTGGTTTCCGGTTTTTCTCTTTTCTAATCTTCTCACTGCATTTTTTTTTCAATTGGAGTAGATAGACTAAACTATCGCCCGGTTCACACTCCACCCACGTCTATTGACCAGGTGAAGAGGCTCATCCCTTGTTTCCTGTTTAGGATGCGGTTTTCGGTTTTCTCTTTCCTAATCTTCTCACTCTTATGTAGCCCCCTGCACATCAGTGGCGTTACCGCCTTGCTTGGGGTGATATGATTAAAAAAAAAAAAATTCAAAATTGGGTGTGTGTGTGTATATATATATATATATATATATATATATATCGAAATGGCCATTCAACATCTTTGAATTAATCCTTTTTTAATATATATATATATATATATATATATATATAGTGGACATTGAAGTCAACAACCAGAGGCAACACCCATCATGGCCTGATGATTGCATTAAGCATGGATCAGACTGTAACCTCTGGGTGTTGATTTCAATGTTTACTTTTATGCTCTATCCCTAAATTGATCACTTTTTACCCATAAATATACCATAAAACTATATTTTATAAACAGACTGGATAAAGAGACTGTGAATGCGAACAACAGACTGATAGATAAATAATAAATTTACACTACACGACAGACTGTGATAAACTCATGATAGAGAGAGACTGTAAACAAACTGCCGTGATATCAAGATAGATTGATATGAACAGACTTAGAGATAGATAGATAGATAGATAGATAGATAGATAGATAGATAGATAGATAGATAGATAGATATGAAGAGGCTGAGATTAGATAGATAGATAGATAGATAGATAGATAGATAGATAGATAGATAGATAACTTTCTGGTCTAAAATAATGAATAAACGGGTAGCACCAGTGTTTACTCAGTACACTGTTTCGCACATTTGTGCTAGAAAGTACGAATAAAAAAAAACTCGGAAAAAGTCACTAAAAGAATGAAAGAATAAATAAATAAATAAATAACATTAATTCAAGCACAGAGAAGCGAAAGTTGTTGAACGAAACCACATTTTATTTATAGTAAAATTTATTTATTTTTATTACAATATTTCATTACGTGATCTTCTCAGTACCCCCACCTCCGTCGTTATTTTTTTTTTCATTTTTCAATTGCAAGAATGGAGTAAAAAATATTTTCTTAATCACTTCCGAATTTTTCTTTTTTTACTTTTTTCTTTTTTTTTTTTCACTGCTTTACAAATAGAGAAAAACTAATTAAATTACAAATCTGAAATAAAAAATAAATAGAAAATAATACTATTCTTTAATCTTTGGAGTGGACACATCCTTACTTCTTAACTAAAAAAAAGAAAGACATTTTTTGCGATATTTAAATAATTAAATTTCAGTTATTAATACTTAGCGATATATTTTTATTTAAATTTAAGAATAAAAGATTAAGAAGAATGTGTTTAAAGAACAACCTACATTTATTTTTTATTTCAGATAATTATTTTTTTTAACGATGTAAAAACCAAAAAAAGAACTACAAAGTTTTAGTAAAAAAATTAAAGCGTCAACTTGACATTTTTTTGCTTAATCTGGAGCGTAAGACACCCCTCTCTCTCTATCTATCTATCTCATTCTGTTCTATTCATATCTATCTATCTATCTATCTATCTATCTATCTATCTATCTATCTATCTATCTATCTCATCTCATTCTGTTCATATCTATCTATCTATCTATCTATCTCATTCTGTTCATATCTATCTATCTATCTATCTCATTCTGTTCATATCTATCTATCTATCTATCTATCTATCTATCTATCTATCTATCTATCTATCTATCTATCTATCTATCTCATTCTGTTCATATCTATCTATCTATCTATCTCATTCTGTTCATATCTATCTATCTATCTATCTATCTCATTCTGTTCATATCTATCTATCTATCTATCTATCTCATTCTGTTCATATCTATCTATCTATCTATCTATCTATCTATCTATCTATCTCAGTCTGTTCATATCTATCTATCTATCTCAGTCTGTTCATATCTATCTATCTATCTATCTATCTATCTATCTATCTATCTATCTATCTAATCTCAGCCTCTTCTATCTATCTATCTATCTATCTATCTATCTATCTATCTATCTATATCTATCTTTATCTATTTATCTATCTATCTATCTATCTATCTATCTATATCAGTGTCCAAGCCATTCATCTATCTATCTATCTATCTATCTATTTATCTATCTATCTATCTATCTATCTCAATCATTCAATGTTCATCTATCTATCTATCTATCTATCTATCTATCTATCTATCTATCTATCTATCTATCTATCTATCTCAGTGCTCAATCATCTATCTATCTATCTATCTATCTATCTATCTATCTACCTATCTATCTATCTATCTATCTATCTATCTATCTATCTATCTATCTCATTCATCCAGTATTCATCTATCTATCTATCTATCTATCTATCTATCTATCTATCTATCTATCTATCATTCATTCAATCTATCTATCTATCTATCTATCTATCTATCTATGTATCTATCTATCTATCTCATTCATTCATTATCTATCTATCTATCTCATTCTGTTCATATCTATCTATCTATCTATCTATCTATCTATCTATCTATCTATCTATCTATCATTCATTCATATCTATCTATCTATCTATCTATCTATCTATCTATCTATCTATCTATCTATCTATCTATCTATCTATCTCAGTCTGTTCATATCTATCTATCTATCTATCTATCTATCTATCTATCTATCTCAGTCTGTTCATATCTATCTATCTATCTATCTATCTATCTATCTATCTATCTATCTCAGTCTGTTCATATCTATCTATCTATCTCAGTCTCTTCATATCTATCTATCTATCTCAGTCTGTTCATATCTATCTATCTATCTATCTATCTATCTCATTCTGTTTATATCTATCTCATTCTGTTTCTATCTATCTATCTACTCTCCATTCATTCACTCACTCACTCATTCTGTTCATAATTATCTATCTATCTATCTATCTATCTATCTATCTATCTATCTATCTAATCTCAGCCTCTTCATATATATCTATCTATCTATCTATCTATCTATCTATCTATCTATCTATCTATCCATCCATCTATCTATCTAATCTCTGACCTATCTATCTATCTATCTATCTATCTCATTCATTCATATCTATCTATCTATCTCATTCATTCATATCTATCTATCTATCTATCTATCTATCATTCTGTTCATATCTATCTATCTCATTCTGTTCCTCTCTATCTATCTCATTCTGTTCATATCTATCTATCTATCTATCTATCTATCTATCTATCTCAGTCTGTTAATATCTATCTATCTATCTATCTATCTATCTATCTATCTATCTATCTCAGTCAATCATTCATCTATCTATCTATCTATCTATCTATTTATCTATCTATCTATCTATCTATCTCGGTGTTCAATCATCTATCTATCTATCTATCTCAGTGTTCAGTATTTTCATCTATCTATCTATCTATCTCAATCATTCAATGTTCATCTATCTATCTATCTATCTATCTATCTATCTATCTATCTATCTATCTATCTCATTCTGTTCATTATCTATCTATCTATCTCATTCTGTTCATATCTATCTATCTATCTATCTCATTCATTCATATCTATCTATCTATCTATCTCAGTCTGTTCATATCTATCTATCTATCTATCTATCTATCTATCTATCTATCTATCTCAGTCTGTTCATATCTATCTATCTATCTATCTATCTATCTATCTATCTATCTATCTATCTATCTATCTATCTATCTCAGTCTGTTCATATCTATCTATCTCAGTCTGTTCATATCTATCTATCTATCTCAGTCTTACTTATCTATCTATCTATCTATCTATCTATCTATCTATCTATCTATCTATCTATCTATCTATCTATCTATCTATCTAATCTCTCAGCCTCTTCATATCTATCTATCTCATTCTGTTCATATCTATCTATCTATCTCATTCATTCTATCTATCTATCTCATTCATTCATATCTATCTATCTATCTATCTCATTCATTCATATCTATCTATCTATCTATCTATCTATCTATCTATCTATCTATCTATCTAATCTCAGCCTCTTCCTTATCTATCTATCTATCTATCTATCTATCTATCTATCTATCTATCTAATCTCATTCATTCATCTATCTATCTATCTATCTATCTATCTATCTATCTATC